>OX421452.1:5864299-5866799 GCA_949126865.1 Montipora capitata | reverse complement strand
TCAGTCCACACACGAATCGGTCTCGTAACGCCCGATTCAAGTACTCGCCATAATTACAATGGACGGCTAGTTTCTTCAAGGCCAACACTTAATCACTAACTGACTCCTCAGATTTTTGATTTCGGGTGCCAAAATGGAAACTCTGAGCAATTTCAAGCGGTTTCGGGTTGTAGTGCTTCTCCAAGATTCGAACAATGTCAGTAAAGAGCGTGTCCTTAGGCTTTGCGGGCGCCAACAAATTACTGAGCGTTGAATACACCTCCGGTCCCACTTCTGTAAGGAAAATTGCACGTTTCCTGTTTGCTACCAGTTGGTTGGCGGCAGCGCTTCCCTCTCCCGTTGTCTCCACAATGTTGTTGGCTGTAAAGAACATTTCCATCCTCTCGACGTACGCACTGAACGTTTCACGTTCAACGTTGAATTCACCAACACGCCCAAATAGGCCACTCGTGTTAGTGCTGGTCATCTTGTACGCCACAACCCACACAGCGTTGTCCAAAAACCATGCACTATCAATTTAGATGGAAAAACGACCGATCCTCGTCGCCAAAAATGTAATATTCTGTGATTTAACTCGGACCACGAGGCACACACAACATGGCCGCTTCAACACAACTTTATTACAGCAATGCACTCTGGGTACTAACACAATATGTACTATAGGGTACTTAATATATTACAACCCGGAAAAAGAGCCTTTGTGCTACTAAACAGCAATCGAACCGCCATTAACTATGCTGTGACCTGGCTTAATGATAATAATAGTAGTAATGATAATGATGATAATAAACAATTATTGTCCATAATGTTCGCTTAGTAAAATATATTCTATATACAAGGCTAAAAGTTAAAAAAATTAAAATATTCAAACCAAACGTTTTCGGCTGTTTGCCATCATCAGGGTTAAAAAATGGGTGACCGTCCGCGCGTACATTTATATCTTATGTAATTCCCAAAGGGAAAAGTTTGGAGACATAAGAAATGACTTGTTTGTTCAAACTGGGGCGGAATTGTTGGATCATTAGCCCCTCGACGATCCTACGCTTGTGAAAAGTCTGTGCCGAGGAGAGAACACGCCAAGTGAAAACATGTGATGGGTTTTCCCGCAGGTGTTTTGCAGGTTCAGAATTGTGAGCAGGATTTGAATGCTCCGCAATTCGAACTGCTAGGTTTCGTACAGTCTCGCCAATGTAAGCAACGCCACAAGAACAATCACCTTTGTAAACAACTTTGGATCTGTGAGTGTTTTTGTCTTTGTTGTTAAAGAGAGTTTTGATTTGCCTTGTTTGCCACAGGATTATAAAAATAAAATTGAAATTAGTGAACTTGTTGAGTTTTTCAATAAACGTCTTTCTGAGCTTTTCGTTTTTACCGCAAAAAGGGAGCTTGATGAAAACTTTCTTTCGTTCTTCGAAGAGAAAATTCGGAATGATGTTGTCATCTTGGGGCGAGTGGTTTAGAAAGTTGTTGATTGTATGCGAAATAAAACGTTTCGGATAACCTGCATTGATGAAAGAAGTTTCTAGAGTTTTTAAGTCCTTGTCAAAATCGGTAGAGATGCGTTTGGCTCTGTGGAGTGCGCTAGTGATGCAATTCCTTTTCCACTTGGTAGGGACCTCAGATTTCCAATGTGTTGGTAGTTTCCCCGGTTTCTTGAAGACGCTGCAATTGAACTTGTTGGTATAACTAAAGGCAGTATCGAGAAAATGGTCGGGGTTTTCCTCGACAGTGAAAACAATGTTAGGGTGGTAGCGATTTAGTCGTTCGAATAGAGCATCAGGCTCGTTCTTTTTCTTCTTAGAGAAACAATCATCAACATACCGATCATAAAATGGCGGGTTGAAAGGTCGGACTACGTCAGCTTCTAATTTAGCCATGAAAATGTTTGCAAGGACTGGAGATAGTGGGTTGCCCATGCCGCATCCATCGATTTGTTTATATAGCTTGCCATTAAACCTGAAAACTGTGTTCTTGGTGACATTGCAGAGCAGGCGTCTGAAGAGTAACTTTGAGCTGAGTTGTGGTAGCTTGTTGTTGGTGTAAATTTCATGAATGATGTGGTCAATGGTTTCATCAAGCGGAACTTCAGTAAAAAGAGAGGACACATCATATGAGACCAATACTTCATCATCATCAACAGTTCTGTTACTTAGACGCTCAGCGAAATCGGTGGTAGTTTTGATGCTGTATTCGTTCTCAGTGAGAGGAAGTAGGTAAGAGGCTAGGAACTTGGCGGTTTCGTAATAAAAGGTTCCGCAAGTGCTGAAGGCATCACTAACGGGAAATACATGGTGACTGAGGACAACACACTAAAAGACCTCAAATCTTTTCAAGATTTTCTGACCCGAAACTTCAAGTCATCTCTGCCACTGAATAAGGTCAAACCGACATCAAACCAGCCGGCTTTCCTATATGGGACTGCCAAAACCCACAAATTCCAGAACTATGAGCAAATAACGAAGGATAATCTGAAACTTCGACCGATTGTCAGCACTTGCGG
>OX421452.1:5845453-5860453 GCA_949126865.1 Montipora capitata | reverse complement strand
GGAAGAAATAAAGCAAAGGATTAAGGCAAAGGTTGGAAAAATCACTAGATATCAGAACCGATTAAGTCAATACCAGCAAAACCGTATGTTTAACAACAATGAAGGAAGGTTTTACCAGCAGCTGAATAAAGAGGTACATAACCAGAAAAATGAAATACCTGATGCCTGTGAAGCGAAAAGCTATTGGGAAAGTATATGGAGCGAGAGTAAGAGCATAATAGAAGAGCAGAGTGGCTTAAGGACGTTCAAAATACGCTAGGCGACAATCAAGGGCAACAAAGAATTACGATTACAGTAGGAAAATTGCGAAAGATAGTGGGGAAAATGCCTAATTGGAAAGCACCAGGACCAGACGGCGTCCAGGGGTACTGGCTAAAAAATTTTCGAAGTGTACATGAGAACTTAAGAGTGCATCTTAACAAATGCCTTGCGAGAGGGGAAGTTCCATCGTGGATGAACAAGGGAAGAACTGTATTGATCCAGAAAGATAAAGATAAAGGAACAGCCGCCAACAATTATAGACCTATAACGTGCTTGCCATTAACATGGAAACTATTGACAGGCATAATTGCTGATGAGATTTATGAATACTTAGACTCAGAAGTGATGCTACCTGAAGAGCAGAAAGGTTGTAGAAGGAAAGCGAGAGGAACGCATGATTTACTGTTTATAGACAAAATGATTTTAAAGGAAGTAAGAACTAGAAAGAAAAATCTCGCAACAGCCTGGATCGATTACAAAAAGGCATTTGATTTGCTCCCGCATTCATGGATTTTAGAATGTCTTAAGATGCTTGGAATAAATGAAGAAATCAGGAAACTATTAGAGGAGAGCATGAAGAATTGGAGAGTTGAGTTAGTGTGTGGATCGGCATCACTTGGGGAAGTTTCAATCAATAGAGGAATTTTCCAAGGGGATTCCCTGTCACCATTATTATTCGTGATAGCACTAATACCTTTGACTCACATCTTAAGAAAAGCCGAGCCAACATACAAATTCTCTGATGATGGAGAGAGAATCAACCATCTCCTTTTTATGGACGATTTAAAGCTCTACGCCATGAATGAAAAAGGGGTGGACTCCCTAATCCAAACGGTGCGGGTGTTCAGCGAAGATATAGGGATGGAATTTGGAATAGAAAAGTGTGCTGTATTAGTAATGAAGAGAGGAAAAGTTGTTAAATCAGAAGGTATAAAATTACCGGACTACAAAACCATACAAGGACTGAAAGATGGTGATAGTTACAAGTATTTGGGCATATTAGAAGCTGACAGGATTAAGCATGAGGAGATGAAAGAAACAGTAACCAAAGAATATAAAAGGAGGGTACGGAAGATTTTAGAAACGAAACTTAATGGGGGTAACCTTGTCAAAGCTATTAACACGTGGGCTATTCCTCTCCTGAGATATTCTGCTGCATTCCTGGACTGGAGAAAGTCAGAGTTACAAGATCTAGATAGAAAGACCAGAAAATTACTTACCATGCATAATGGTCTCCATCCAAAGAGTAATGTCCATCGTATCTACATACCGAGAGAAGAAGGTGGACGAGGTCTGATTAGTGTTGAAGACTGTGTAGAATCTGCTACCTTGGGGTTGGAGAGATATATCAATGATAGTGATGAAAGACTGATAAAGGCCGCTAGGAAGATCAGTGGTGGTCATAATAATGAAACAGAGGTGGAGTATAAGATACGTAAGAAAAATGAAAGAAAGGAACAGTGGAGGGAAAAGGTTATGCACGGACAATTTGTACGACAGACGGAAGAAATATTAGGGAATGAATCCTGGTTTTGGTTAAAGAAAGGAAGTCTAAAAAGGGAGACTGAGAGTCTTATTATGGCAGCACAAGAACAGGCGCTTGCAACGAATCTGATGAAAGCTAGAATATATCAAACTCAAGAGGACAGTAAATGTCGAATGTGTAGAAAGGTGGATGAAAGCATAAATCATATTGTGAGTGAATGCCCTAAATTAGCACAAAAGGAATATAAAAGGAGACATGACTGGGTGGGTAAGAAGATCCATTGGGAAGTTTGTAAAGAGGAAGGTTTCATTGTCAATGAAAAGTGGTATGAACATGTACCTGAGCCAGTACTAGAGAATGAGAGATGTAAAATATTATGGGATCTTACGATACAGACTGATCACGTGATAGAGGCAAGAAGACCGGACATGATTGTTGTTGAAAAGAGAAATAAATGTTGCAAAATAATAGATTTTGCAATACCATATGATAGCCGTATTGAGGAGAAAGAAGTCGAGAAGGTAGTGAAATACCAGGATCTAGCAAGAGAATTGAAGAAGTTATGGAAAATGAAAACAATGGTAATTCCTATTGTAATCGGAACATTTGGAACAGTTCCAAAAGATCTAAAGAAGAGACTAGAGAATATTTGTATAGAGACCAAGATAGACGAGCTTCAGAAAAGTGTTATTCTGAACACGGCAAGGATTCTTAGGAAGGTCCTAGAAGTTTGAGGAGACTTGTTGTCACCAAACTTCCTGGAGTACGGAAGTTCCATTGGAAGTCCAATGTGCGAAAACAAGATAATAATAATAATAGGGAGGATACCGGATACCGGTTATCCAAGCCTGTAGGAGTCAAAGTCACCGATCTCCTGTATATCGACCACCTGAAGGTCTTTGCTGCCTCCGAGAGCAAGCTGAACCGTGTGCTGAAGGAAACTAGAGAAGCGTTGGAGGATATCGGCCTTCACTAGAATCAGAAAAAGTGCTCAGTGGTACACGTGGGGAGGGGAGCCCAAGTGCTAGACGAGTCTGGTATGAGGATGGCCGAGACAACTACCATCACGGCTCTTGGGGAGGGAAAACACTACAAATTCCTGGGGGTTCTAGAGAACGTTCGGCAGGATGAACGTCTGGCTCTAGCGTGTGCTGCTAAAGAGTATCTACGAAGGATATCTATTACATGGTCCAGCCCCCTATCTGATTGTAACCGTGTACAGGCAACTAATCAGTATGCACTCCCAGTGCTGCGGTACTTAATGTGGACACAACATTGGTCTCTATCAGAGTTAAGAGGTGTGGACAGAGCAGCTCGGAAGATCATAGTTGAGAACGGTGGCAAGCACCCAGCTAGCCTAACGTCTTTGTTATATCTACCGAGGGAGAAAGGGGGTAGAGGCCTGCAATCAGTCGAACTCGAGTATAAGATCACTAAAATCAAATCGCTACTGAAATTGTATCAGAATTCGGACCAGACTGTGGAAGCAGTTAGAGAATTTGAAGTCGGTTGTAAAGGAAGCAGCCAAGTACGCTGAAGAACCTAACATCACACTTCAGCTTGATATCCTAAATCCCGTGTGTGTTACAACGGAAGGAAAGGTGGTGACTGCAGCTAGAGCTGGGAATCTGCTGAAGAAATCTCAAGAGATGCAGTTCTTGGAGATCGCTAAAGACAAAAAGTGGCAAGGAAAGTTATTCCGTATCAGATGGGACGATGATAGCCTAAGCATAACCAGCTGCTTTGCTTGGCTAAAAGGTTGGGCTACATGCCCTACATATACCATCGCGGGCATGTATGAGCTATATGAACAGTTGTTACCTACGAAGCTCTACACAAAGGAAAAGACGCAAACCTCCACCGACGGTGAAGTCCTATGCAGGTTATGTGGGAAGGCAGCTGAGAACGTTGCACGTGTACTGGCTGGATGTTCCTCCCTGGCACAAACCAAGTACCTATACAGGCATAATGCAGCTTTAAAGATTCTGTTTTTTGAGCTCCTCCGAGAACATGGGTTAATGGAAGAGGTTCCGCCACGGTAGTCACCGGCGATGCCAAAACCAGCCTACCAGAACACCAAGAGTGAAGCGTTTTGGGATATTCCCATCTATGCAGAGCACAACGAAGTAAGAGCAAATCGGATCGACGCGCGTCTTGTCAGCCACGAAAGGAAAGAAGTTTACACGATTGAAATGAGCTGCCCATGAAGCCAAGAAAGATGAGGAAAAGACACTCAAGTATGGGCCCATGATGTGGGAGCTGAAGCAGAGATACAATGGTTACAGGGTTGAACAGTACAACATAATAATTGACGTACTGGGTGGCTATTCTAAACACCTAGAGAAGTCGGTGAGGAAGCTAATAGGAGCGAGAGCGCGGGGCGTACTTGAGCGGATGCAGAAGTCGGTCATCTCAAACACTTTGAACATTGCCAGAACATTTAAGATAAATACTTAGTTAGGGCGCTAAGGACACTAGATTTTAGGTTTTCTTTGTTCTTCAGAAATCGGGTTCGATTTCAACACTGGGCGTGAAATGTGGGTTGAGTTTGTTGGTTCTCCATTCTTCTCCGAGGGGTTTTTTTTCGGGTAATCCGGTTTTCTCATCTCCTCAAAAACCAACTTACGATTACGTCGGATCAATCTCCGAAAACGTAAGCCTCGTTGGTGCTAAGCCATAAACCACGTTTAGATGGCAATTGTCGACAATTTGTTGCTGTGCTGTTACGACTGAAACTGTCGAAATGTAGAATCCTGTCACTTCACTTGTTGTACACTACTGGCCATGGGTGACAAAACACGATCCACTCTAAAGCGCGCAGTTTCACTCTCATACAAGGGACTCACACCGGTTTAGCAATTCTATTAAAGAAAATGGTAAATCCGGCAAATCGATGAAGGAACGCATCTTTTCGGCAGAGTCGGGAATACTCGGAAAAAAATTCAAGGGCTCCTATCGGGTGCTTATGACTTTTCGATTACTCAGTCGTTCGTATAGACCGTATTCATAAATGGCGGTCACATTTATCATTCTTTTGTCCACTTGCAAATTAGCCTACCAAGCCTCATTTTAGAGCAAAAGTTCTTTTCAATTCACTGTATGGTATCGAGGCTTGGTAGGCTAATTTGCACTTCGACAAAAGAATTATAAATTGGCCGCCATTTATGAATAAGGTCTATGCTCTTCCATTAAAGAATCTCGGCGTGAAGTTCGACCATTAAACCAGTCTACTGCTATGGATTGGATTTTGCTTCACGTTCGATTGACCCTATTCCGGAATAAGAATACGTGGAGGGATGATTAAAACGGTATATTAGGCGCGTTGCGAAGCAGCAAGGATAATAAGAATATGCCATGTTTAAAATAGCATTTTAGCAGGTGTTTGACAATTTTAATCGGTAAAAACGAAGGATTTCTAACTTATACTCCATGTATTCCTATTCCGGAATAGAGTCAATCGAACGCACCCTTAGTGTCGCTTTTCACTTGATCAAGACTAATAAACTGGTTGCTCGGCGACGGGCGAGAGGACAACTGAAAAATCAGAGTAGTTGGCAGAATTCGAACCTACAATCCGCGGACGTGCACTTTAACGCATGCAAAATACGTAACACGTCACTTATTTATTCAAGATGGCGCCCGGGAAGGATGCGGGATTAACAAAGTGTCGTACTGCTTGTAATTATTGGTATTCTCTCCATTTCATCTGCCTATCCCTCTAAGACTCCAGGGTCTCACAGGACCCTTGTATTCAACTTTATTCCCAGAACCCTTGGCTATGAGGGAAAAGAAAGGTGCTGGGAACGAGGTTACTTGTATTTGAGTTTTAGCTAAAACTGGCAACCAAATCAACAACAAAAAAACTACCTAGAACATTGAAGAAGGTTTGACTAAAACAGAAAATACAAAAGGAGGCAAGGTTGGGAAAAATTGAAGAAGATTGAAATAGGCTTGAAAGCTCAATCGGTGACAGTTTTTCAAAGTTTCTCTGTTCTTTATAACTTAAATCATGCATGCTCGACAGACTTTTTCTTTTTCCACGAAGCTGCGTTAACGTGAAGTTGCATATAGAGTAGGAGAAATTACTTGGTAAACCAACACAAAATGAACTGCAATGCTGTGAGACAACCCCTTCAAAGACTTTGACGTTTTTTTTGCACTTTCAGACTGGTACCTAGGCTGCTTCAATGAAAATCTTACAGAAAGAGTATTCAACACTTCCGCCGGAAACTACGTAGTCAACGCTACCAACGCCGCGGAATGCACTTCGGCCTGCGCTTATTTGAATCAGTCATATGCAGCTACAGATGGTCAATTTTGCCTTTGTAGCGATGGGCCTTACGATAAACATGGACAGGCCTCGAGAGATGATCTCTGTGACTTATCACACTCACAGCAAATACAGCAAATTTTCTACAATGATACTACGTACATCCGAGTATATTCTACCAACGATGCCATTGGCAGGCTTGAAATCCGCGGTCCACCTATTGGCTGGCTATTTCAGGAAGTCTATTTTCAAGCTGCTATCAGCAGAGGTATGGAAAACGATAACATCGTATGTATTATTCATCCGCAATTGTTAGAGAGTTTATAAGAACGGACGACGACAGCCACAGTTTAGGGTGGTGGACGAGCAAAACGAACTAACGTGCTTACCATTTAGCCAAATAATCCGGATGGAATGATCGTTGCATAAAGGTAAGCGATTTTCCGAATTTAATAACCAACCGGATAAGAATGGCCTGACCATTTACTACACAGTATTCCATCCCGCATATTTTACTCGATCTTATGAGAAAGGGCCTGGAAACAGAAGGATTCTCCCAAATGGTGACGGCATTTCGCGAATTCCGTTCTGAACGGAAAAAGAGGACTACCTCTGGAGGTTGTCCACAATTTGCGAAAAGATTTTCCGGAAAATTGCCTTTCCATTTGACCTCAAACCGAAATTTCCGGATTTTTTGGCTACATGGTAAGCACCCACTGTTTAAGAAATGACGACAGCTACGGCAACGACAACGCCACAAAACTGTAATATCATTGGTTAAAAGAGGTAATAATAAGCATGCTGCACGTGCGGCACAGATTTTAGCAAGAATTCTTGCCGATATTCAGCACAACGACGTCGTTAAATCACCAGATTTGAGGATTTGACTACAACGTGAATACTACAAATGTGAACCTTTCATTCTCTGTGTTTACTTTTGAGACCCCTCGCACCTATTTATTTTATTTTATTTCGCCAACATTGTACTGCGTGAAAGAGATGGAATACAGGCGCGTAGCGTGGTCATTTTTTCAAGTACGCACAAGTACATGTGATCTAGAAACCTAAGTAAAGTAAGCGAAAAATACTGCGTTCTTTATTTCTTGTTCGAAATAGTTGTGTTAATACAAGCAAAGAACAAAGCGTCTTGCCCTTATTTTGAGCAAACTTGGCGCAAACAAAACATTGTTTTAGTTGTGCTAGCGTGACTGGAATTGTCAACAACGTTCGCGGAACGTCGCTCCTTTGCAACTTCGCCTTTTTCTTGCACACTGACCAAACAACACTGCATTGTTTAGTGTAAAAAAAGTCGATGCAAAACTAAGTGAGAACATAGTATAGCTTTTGTTAATTTAGTTTTTAGAATTTAATGAAAGTGGTATTTTCATAAGGAAATCTTGGTTGCGTACAAGTAAAATGTTAAAAATAGAAACAATTGCTTAAAATCTCAAAATTTTCTGGTCAGTTCAAGTACGCACGTGCGTATTTGCGTATAGGACGCTACGCGCCTGGAATAACGGCGAAAGCTATATTTTTAGGTGACGTTTTGGTCGGCGTCGCCGTCGTGGATCTGGTCAAAGTTCGTAGTAAGAAATAGGGAGCTTAAAGTTACCCAAGGAGAACGAAGACGGCCAGAAGAACGCCACAAAACAATCGGTTTAAAGGCGCTTGCAAACGAGGAAACAATTCTGCGAAAACAATGTTGAGGAAGCAATGTTTCCCCGTTCGCGGCGCCCGGAAACATTTGTTGCGGGAGCAAACTTTGCTACCTCAGCAAATGTTTCCTCGTTTGTGCACCGAGGAAACATTTCGGGAAACAATGTTTCCTCGTTTGCGGGCGCCTTAATGAGCAAAAACAAAGGAGCTGCATGCCCTGCACGTGCGTTTTCTTTGCCGTCCTCGTCCTGACAACAGAGACCTTACGCAAGAGGACGGGCGGAGGAAGACGGTGACTTGTAGTCGCGTAGGGACTAGGTCGAGCACGCGAACAGGTTGCCGTCCTGTACGTAAACAAACCTTTATACGCGACACAACGCGACACCAGGGAAAAACTTTTAACTTGACAACAGCTTTTCAGTGCTTAAAGAGAGGCAAAATGTGAACCTTCTTTGGCCAAAAAGCTGGTTTTTGACAGCAAACGATGTCAACTCATAGACGGCGAAGAACTCCTTCGACTGTATGATGTAAATACGTGCAAAACCAGGAAAACCCTCAAAACCGGCGCGGCTTTTGTGAGTTTCACTCAACTGAAATGAATATCTTCAGAGATGCAAGAGATGCACTTATAATAGCAAACGACACGAAACTAATAGACGATGAAGAAATTATTTTCCTGTACGAGTTGAAATCATCAAAGAATCTCGACATGCCTTACTGGAGATATGACAAATTTGATCTCGATAACTTGACAGACGCCGAATGCAAGAGCGAATTCGATTTTTTCAAACACGATATCTACAATCTTCTCGACGTGTTGAATCTCCCTGAAAAAGTAATTTAAAAAACCGTTTTTACGTTCACAGCTGTGATGAATCTTTCTGCATGGATTTAAGACGGTTTGCATATCCCTGTAGATACAAAGATATGGTAACTGGACTTCGAAGGGCCGTCCGTCAAATCAGCATGATTGTGAACGAAATGCTCGGTTTAATCTTTCAGAATCTTTGCCCAGCATGTTCAGTTACTGGGCTAATTTTAACCAGCCATGACAATCACTTGCAGACCTAGTACAGCTAGTAACTCTTGCAGACTCGGTTCATCGAAAGGGAGGTTTCTAATGGGTATGACTATTTTCGAAATCGACACAATTCTCATATACAGAAATTTAATTCCCTTGTTGAAGATAGGAGGACTTGCTCATGCCTTTGTGTTTCTCAGATGCAGTTCAAATGTCAAAATTTTCATGTTTTGAACTTAATGCAAATGATGAAAAGCTAGCTACTGTTTTTGCCAGTTTGCATTAAATTAGGCTAGGTCCAGCAGATTTGACAACAACAACAACAACAACAACAACTGGGCCTTGTACTCCTTAATCAGAGTTTGGCAGTATCCTCTACGAAAGCAAGCAAAAAATAGTTTTCTGGCACATACAGAATAGTTGAATGTTCCAATGCAACCACGGTCAACATCTTTCATTGAAAAGAAAAATCAACAGTGAAGTCCTCAAATTCTTTTATGCACGACTTTAAAAACGGCAAAAAAAAAGAGATATGATCGGAAAATTGCTGATTTATTTACAGTTGACCAATATTTCAGGTACAAGAAATACACTAGACTGTTCCCAGTCCCCAATTTACCCGTTTGATCGTCGGGATGGTCAACACTAGTTTCCATCCATCAAACTGACATTGGACATTTCGTAACAATTACACGACGCAATATCCCATGTTAATATTGACAAGCTTAGCGCTCTAAAAAGAATGAAAACAGCTTTAGTTCATCAAGAAATAGCGTTTCTAAGCTATGCCGCACTGATCTACAGTATTTAAGTCTAAAAACCCCGTTGAAGACGGTTAACTTTCAATTGTTTTGCTGGGTACTACTATTTCAATACTCTAAAAATTCGATTTTTCGGAAGGTTGTCTCGCTAGTCTAGTGAATATCGGAAAGTGCAAGGTGAAGCCATCGATCCGGGTTCAACTCTTTGCCTCGCCCATTGTGAATCTCCTCAGGTTGTTTAAAATCTTTGTTTCGTTGAAGTATATTTGAAGTCTAAAGTAGACGGTACGTCGTATAAGTTGAATAAAAAGGGAAATGTCAGTTTGAGGGATGGAAAGAAGTGATGATCCGTCAGGATCGAGCACAAACTGCCGCCATCTTTGTTTTCAAACAGCGAGCACGAACTGGGGAGAGCGACATAACTACCGAGTGGGTGGGGAGTGGAGAGGTTTCAAGTCATTTACGCTTCCGCTGCGCAAGCTTTGTCTAGAGACTTCTTTCGGTTGTTGCGGGATGAATCCACGGCGCTCAAGAGACAACTGTCGCTGATAGTTCTTGTCGATAAAACAATCAAAACAACAACGAAACGGTTCAAGTAAAAAAGTTTCTTTTCCCCTTTTATTTAAGTTTGATGTTTTTAACATCAAAACACTTTTCATTGTTCTTGCAAATGATAATATAAATTAGTTTGAACGAAGACCCTGTAAGTTGTTTAGATTTCAATGAAAATAACTCCACTATAAACAAAACAACCGAGTCGAGTTTGACGGTGTGGAGGGCTTAAAGAGAGACCATAAGAATGAACTTTTTCCAGCAGCAAAAATGTTTTTGTACAGAAGAACATTTGGAGATATACAACACCTTTCACATTTTACTTATTATGCCATGTTGAATTGAATGTTGAAATATGCCATTCAACACGTTGAAGGTTGTTGAACGACGGACGTTGAACGAAAATGGAAACCAGCTCTATTCCGTTTAACAAGTCTGTGCAACATTGTTCAACAGTTGTTGAGCAACAAATGTTCTAGAATGTTGAACACGTGTGTCATCGGCTTTAGTTTTTAATATTTTCCTAATTGTTCTTTCGAACAATGGTGAACACAACTATGGAATGTTGCTATAAATAAACCCGGGGTATCTAATCGAACAGTTCGGTAATCGAACCCAATCGAACACCACTTGTTCGATTGCCGAACTCAATCGAACATAATCGAACTCACAATAAAATTTTGCCAATCGAACACAATCGAACGTTCGATTAACGAACGATCAGTAATCGACCTCAGACGAACGTTCGATTACCGAACTCTTGTTCGATGGGACAATCTTCACATCGCATGATAGGCACGTGGTCTGTGGAAATTCAGTCTTCCTAAGGTCAAATCAATGCTTGCTTTCCCCTTCCCTTTTCCCTTTTCTCATTCAATCATAAAGGCTGATAGTGACTATACCCTACGTGGTTTACTAGTTTCCGGCGTCAAGAGATACCGTCCGAACAAAATTGCATCCGATCGGTTCGATTTTGTTCGATTGCCGAACCCAATCGAAAACCAATTGTTCGATTGAGTTTTTGTTCGATTTTGTTCGATTAGATACCCCGGGAAATAAAACAATGCGACGCAAATGTTTCGTTTTCCTTCCTCGTCTTTTGATGATTAGAGTTGTTCACATTTTTCACAGCAAATGATTACCTAATCCTCATTAAAAGTGTCTAATTAAAATGTCATACGCCTTTTAATTTCAGGTGATTTGAATGCTACTTTTTTTTTCAATTTTGGCGATGGCTCATATGCCTTGAGCACGTGTCCCAACATGTCCCACATTTTCACTGGCTTGGGCCAATTCCAAGTGACCGTGTCCGCACGAAACAACGTTTCAAGATCCATAAAGGCTTCTATGTGGATTTTCATTCAGAGTTCGGTCGCTAACGTCAGCTTGGATTATCCACAAGGAATTGTTTCCACAGAAAACGAAACCCAGATTGGTTTAAAAGTCAGTCATGGAACTGAAACGGAAGTCACATGGGCTACATCACCAGAAACCAAGCAGATAAAATTTAACCTCTCTGGTAAATTGATTCCTTTAACGTCCTTTACGTTAGAACAAAAACCTGGTACGGCATTTTGTAATCTTGGTGCCGTACCTGCGTTTGTTTTGGGCACCACCTCGTTAGATTTTCAAATGTATAAACAGAACAGTTCCCTTACGAGAAGAAATCTCTGGTGATTTGCTCGCCTCCCTGTAGACCATTGGCACTGAACAAAGTTCGGCGCTCTTGGGGTGCCGTGTCAATTTTTCAGCGTGAGTAAAGGGGGGTTATTTTGAAGAGTAACGGGTTCCTGAATGTCGCCGGAGTCACTGAAAACAGAGTATTTGAATTCGTTAGGTGTTAACGCTTCACATTGTTTGTTTTCCAAACAGTTTACTCTAGGTCATGCATCCGGAGACAACTGGCCATGGATATTTCACAAAAAAATCTTCGGCAAGAAGCTCCCAAAACAGTTACAATCTTCTGTAATTAAACGAGCGAATTACAAATGAGCAAATCGTAAATAGAGTTCTCGTCATGCTGTTTTTCTTTCAGACGCTATTATGCACGAGATAGGCTCATCAGCGACAATTGGAAACAATAGTATATCTCCAGAAACAGACGGCGCTTTCGTAATTCCTACTGCAATGATAAGGAAAGATGGTTATATTCTAGCATGGGAATTCGTCGCTTCCAAGAATGGCACTATTCAAATACAGGTAAGAAAATTTGATAAATATTCAGTAAGGACAAGAGAAAATGAGGGGCAGAGAGGGAGGCTCAGGGCGTTGGCCGGGGTATGTCATGTCCACGAAAGTTATTTTTAGACGAGCGGAAGTCTTTGTTAAAGCGGAAGTCTGTCTTCCGAGACGTCCCCATGTAGTCTTGCCTCGCTCTCAGGTTCTCAGTGAAAAGAGAAAATGGCGGCGCACGTGGAAGGCTGATGAATATTTATATTCATCATGTCAAAATACATGCGGACGTCTCGGAAGACAGACTTCCTCTAGAACAAAGACTTCCGCTCGTCTAAAAATAACTTTCGTGGACATGACATATCCCAAGGGCTGTACCGGGAGCCTTCCTTCTCTGTCCCCTCATTTTCTCTTGGTAAGGATAAAATCGAGTATTGGTTCTTTTGCAATTGGCAGCAAGGGATGGGGCAGTAGTGAGAGAACTTCCCTCCCACCAATGTGGCCTGGGTTCGATTCCCCGACTTGGCCTCACATGCGGGTTAAGTTTTTGGGTTCCCTACTCTGCTCCGAGAGATTTTTCTCCGGGTACTCCGGATTTTCCCGTCTCCTCAAAAACCAACCTATCATTTGAAATTAGTTGTTTGATTTGATTTGATTTATGTACAGTCACTGTGTTACCAATTGGTGCCTCAGCGCTATATAGACTTGACATTAAGGTAGTTCCCTTGAAAATGACGTTCTATCCAGATTTTTTCAAACTTGGCTAAGAAATGTAAGCAAATTGGACCGCTGCAGTTCATAAACTCGAAATTTTGAGTTCATAAATCGGTCAGTGTAAAATACAAACTGCAGACAATGGGTAAAATGCAGTTTAAGGTTATAATGTAACTGTTAGAGGTGCTAACCTTAGTCCTCGTTAGTCACAAAACAATGTTTAGGCGTAACCGTTAGCACTTCAAAAGGGTTTGGGCTTTTTCAACAGTTACATCATAGTTATAACCTTAGTCTGCAGTCTACATTTTACATTTTACAATCAAAATTTCGAGTTTGTGAACGCGAAATTTCGTGCTTGGGAACTCAAAATTTCGAGTTTGAAAATTTCAAGCAGAAAACTGATCACGTAATGCCATGTCCCTTATGGGCCATCATGGTGTTTCTATCTAAATTAATGTAAAAAATACGGGCTCAAATACTCACAACATAATAGCAGTTAATTACAATAACTAAAATTTTTTTATAAAATAATTAGGATAGTACGCGCACTCTCATTGGTCAATAGCTGGGTTTAGAAGAGAGTATGGAAACACGGCTGTGACATCACACGAATTTTGATTGGATATATGTTGTCAGACGCGCGTTTTGATTGGCTGGTAGGAAATATGAGCGTGTATCAAGAAAATTTGTTTCAATCAAGAATTTTTCTTTATTTGTTTCCTTTATTTGTCAAATTATCTTTGAGAGATATTTTATAAAAGCAATAGAGGACTTTTTCCGTGTTTCCATAGCCTCATCTAAACACTCGGGGAAGTTGGGAGAATTCGAGACAGTTATGCAAACCCTCGACTGCGTCTCGGCTTTGCTTACCGAGACGCAGTCGAGGATTTCCATAACTGTCGAGAGTTTTCCCAACTCCCCCTCGTGTTTAGATGAGGTTATGGAAACACGGAAAACGTCCTCTATTGTTTAAATAATTACGACAATTTCTAATATAATACAATAACTGGAAACTAGTTTAACTATCATTGGTGGTCTCCTCTCAAAAACGCTTTAAAACTATTTAATGTTTTTAAATCTCTTACATGGTTTGGAAGACAGTGCATTCTAATAGTATGCTACCGCTCCACGATAAGCAAAAGAGCTTTTTAACGAATTTATTATTATTATTATTATTATTATTATTATTATTATTATTATTATTATTATTATTATTATTATTTTAATTGTTGTTGTTGCTTTGATGAGCGTCAGCGTATTAACATTTTATTTTTGAAAAAAGAAAAAGAAAAAACAAGTGAAACTGGACTTAACGCCTGCGGCATGTGTTTTGAATTGGACACGCGTTTCACCAGCAGCTTCTTGCGCGTTCTCTTCAGTGAGTTAAGTCCTCTACTCATTTTTTTGTTTGAGCGATCTCCTTGAATTTGAATTTAGACAACTTCATTAGGAAAAAGAAACTGCGACGTTTTGGATATGACTGAAGTAACTTTCGATTTGAAAGGAAACAGTGACTGCGTTTACTCTTCAACAACATAGGTGGAATTAGATAAAGACAGTCTTCAAATTGTTCAAGAATCGTTATTTTGACTGAAGTGCAATGTACAGTTTTAGGTAGTTTTCTTTTTGAGAGAAAGAACGAATGAAATTTTCGTCTACTTGAACCGCAGAATATATAAGTAAGTCTCAGTGAAAGTGATCATCATGGCTATGAAGCGACTTAAGTGGCTGCGGAACAAATCTGGAAATGTTCTCTTTTCGTTTTTCACAGTTTCGGAAATTTTCGGAACCAGGAGTTGTTACCTTTGACCCTCAACAAAAATCTACGCTCGATTTAATTAAATTAGCCGCCCCACAATAATTGCAGTTGAAGGTTGGTAAAACGTTTTCTGTTTGGTCGAGCCATCGGCCATTTAGTCGAGGACAATCAAATCCTGTTAAGGTAAAACACGGGTGAAATGCGGATATCTCTTTTAGTGGTTTTTGGTGATTTTTCTAGGTCTACCGTCCCATTTGTGGATCGGCGGCTGATCAATTCTGTCCAAAAAACCATTCCTGCATACCAAAGACAGCTCATTGTTTGACATTGGATCGGTTTTCTTGCCCT
>OX421452.1:5830453-5835453 GCA_949126865.1 Montipora capitata | reverse complement strand
CTCTTGGTCTAAGCCTTAATTTCAAATGTTACGCTTGACGAGAAGTTTGGTAACCGACCTTCAGCACTGCTTAAAATTTAACGTTTCTTGGCGAGTGGTTATGCATGTTTTTAAACATAATAATATACATTTTAAAAACAATTCAATTCTGATCGGCTAGGCGAAATGCAGTCAGTTCAGATAACATAGTTCAGGTAATTCGGTGCGAAAAAAGAAACAAAACCAAGCATTTTGATTGGTCAATGATCAAAGAAAGTCACAAATAGCCAATCAAATGCGATCCCTGGATGACGCAGTTTTTGGCGTGGCAAGCGTGCTTTGCTTCTGCACCATAAAGATAAGCTATCTCAATTTTTTTTTTCATGTATATTACTAATAAGCAACCTGATGATTTTTCTCGGTAAAATAGGCCATTTCCGAGTTCGTGTCTGCCTCCTCTTTAAAGCGAGTCTAAATGCAAAGTTTTTGTGATGGTAATTAGTTCTACTTTACATATGAATGAAAACTAATTTTCATAAGAAAAAATTCGCCCTTAGACTCGCTTTGAAGAGGAGGCAGACATGAACTCGGAAATGGCCTATTGGAATAAATGAGCTCTCGTGATTTTTTTTCAAAGTTACGAAAGCCTGTAATTTGTTCGTCTTTGCAAAAAAATTCTCGTGCTTATTTATTTCAAACTGCACTCGAATTCATGTGATTACCTATACAAAAAGGGAGGAAAGCATTGTTACATATTATTAAGGAATAATTTACAAGTATCTTGCCACTAAGGGTTTGAAGTGGTGAAGTAGTTCAGTGAGGGGGTTAACCAGCGAACATTCCCAGGGTTGCCTCCTGTGTCCAGATAGTTGGGTTGTCTTTTAAAAAGCTGTGTTCATTTACTGTAATCCTTATCAAACTTTCCGTGTCCTCAGTTGAATATTAGGGAGCTTACGAAACGAGGACGGCAACGAGGACTTCATTTTAAAATACGAGTTCGCGTTATTCATATCACTACGAAACTATTTCATGTAGTTCCGCGTTAAAAATGTGTGGTAACTGTTGAGGAATTAAACTGGTATGAGTGAGTACTAGTTGGAAGCGTAGAGAGAGAACTGAAAATTCATCGTCATGTGCTAACGTCCTCCACAGAACCTTGAATTTAGTCATTTCACGTCGTCATTTAGGAGATGACGGCAAAGAAATGTACTAAAATGTAAAGCGCACGTGCAAAGCGTGCAGAGCCATTGTTTTTGCTCACTAAAGCTATTGTTTTGTAGCGTCGTCGTTGCCGTTGGCGTCGTCGTTTCGTAAGCTCCCTTATAATCATCATTGTGCGGTTGGGAATGGGTTGGACTGGCTTAATTTTTCAACTCGATCGATCTTTGAGCATCTTAATCGAATGGCCAGGATTTCCGCAGCATGGGAATAATGAATGGTTCAAAATACTAGAAACATCTATGACAAGGACCCATAAATTATAAATTATTCAGATTTCTTTGTCTGTGATTTTCTTCCTGTTATAGCTACACCGAATGGGGAGATAAAAAAGTTACTGTTGAGGCAACAAATAACATTCCAAGTTTAGCACCTGTGAAGTTACACAGATTGGTGAGAGTAAAAGGAAAGATCGGTGACATAGAAATAACAATTCGCCCAAAACGAACTGACAACGGAGTACTGGAAATATCAACCAATGAGAACTTCGGAATTACAGTGTCAACTAAAATTGAACAGGAGGTGAACTACACCTTCAAGTTCAGCAATGATTCAGTTAAGTCACCTCCTGTTGCGTTGAAGGGTCACACGAAAATAACGCACCGGTATGAAAAGGAGGCTAACTACACAGTTGAAATAATAGCGAGCGTTCTGGGATACAACAAGACACTTTATGTCCGTGTTGTTGCGAGGAAGTGTGGGCCGCCATCTTTATTTTTCCCCGATGAATACACCGAAAGTGACCCCCAGGTCATCACGAAGGCGACGGACAGTTTCCACTTAAATACACGCATTGAGGAACAGGAGAACGATTGTAACAATAAGGGGAAACTTCGATACCAATGGAATATGACATCAGTGGAAGGGGTTGCTAAGTCAAGCGAAAGCGTGGCATCTTTTCACATAAATCCTAGGGCTTTGAAAGCAGGAAACTATAGCGTTTCTCTCCTCGTTACATATAGTGACTCGCAAGGGGAGACCAAATATTCTTTCAGAACATATATGCGCGTAGAGAAGTCCAACCTTGTTGCTAAAATGAAGGGAGGAAGTCTTCGTCAAATAGACTCTCGGTCTACTGAGAACCTCACTTTGGATGCATCGGATTCGTATGACCCGGATGTTGCACAGGGAACCCAAGGGTGGCTGACCTTTCAGTGGCAGTGCAAGGTTGCAAACATTTCAATAAAATCGGTTACTGATGAACTATGCAATTCGACAACCTTTCTTGACCTTTCTACTAATAAAGAAATTGCCAGTTATGATATCGCAAGGTTTCGCGAAAATGTCAAGTACACGTTCAAAGTGACAATTACAGCAAAGGACACGAGACTTGCCTCTGTGACTCAGGATGTCATGTTGAGAAAAGGTATCCCGTCTTTAGAAATAAGGTGAGTGTGTAAATAGCTTTGCTTCGTTTTGTGTCTTCTTTTCATTTTTTGTAGTTCCATTTTTCCTCACCCTGCTAGCAAGCCTTTCTTAACTCGACGAGAAAGAAAGAAAGGACTCTGCAGAAATCGTGTTAAGTCTTTATTGAGTATGCGCGAGCCGTTGCTTGGAGACAGTTTCAAACCCAGGCCAAGTCTCGATCGCACTTCAAGACGCCATTTGATTTTCGTACTGAAGGCTTGATTTTAATCTTCGCCTTGTCAAAAATTTGATGCGCGCGTTGCCTCAACCGGTTTGACAGGAGTGACTAGCCCAGAAAGTTGGGCTGCGGCGACCTAAAACACTTGACAGGTTTTTTGCAGAGCCTCTTTTTCTCGCCCTCTGGTAAGTTTTAGAGAGGCTCTGCTCGCAGGGTGACTTTTCCTGTGCACGCGTCACATATTTCTAGTTCCCTTGTCCATTGGCTTCCACAGAACCCTCCATTATTGTTATTTAGTGTTTTTTTATTTTTTTATTATTATTTTCGATCAACAGAGAGCATACGCTACCTGCCACATCTTGTTGGTAGATGCATTCAATGACACGCGATTTATATCGCGGTTAAGTGATTAAATATCATTTCTCCTCCAGAACTTTGTCGAAGTGCACCGCTTGCAGTAGTTAAATACTTTTCATATTTTCTCTTTTTTTAATCATGAATAGTCTTTTTACAATCCTTGGCTTGCACCTGACGGAAAACCGTAAATAACAATGACCATACTTAAAGTTTTCTGAGCCCGCGAGACTGAGCACTCCCAGCAAACCATTGTTTTAACGAAAACCGCTGGTCAGCAACCTGGTTCTGGTCATTGCTGTCTAAGGTCTTCCGCACCTGACGTCATTGGCGGCCATGTTGGTGTACTGAACAATAATAAAAAAGTCTTTTGGGAATTTGAGCGACATTTTGCTTTTGTTGGCTAAAATGAAAATAATTTGGAGCGCGATTTGTCATTTTCAGATGCCATGACTGCCAAGAAAAAATCAATCCACAAGACCGATTAAAACTGGAAGGAAAATGCACAAACTGCGGAGGCGCTAATCAAAAACTCACTTCACAAACCTGGAAATTACTTTATGAAAATGGAAGTAGTGTGACTGGCATATCTGGAAACGACAGTGTAGTGGATACACGTCTGGGCTGGACTAGCCCTACCATTGTTTTGAAGGAACATGTTTTAAAAGAAGATACGACGTATCTTGTGGAACTAACAGGAGTTCGTGGGAACCGTAGCGCTATCACGCAATATCGCCTAAGAACGACCTCGCGGCCACATTCAGGAAGCTGCAGAGTGTAGTAAGTAAAAATGCTAATTTGGGAGCTTAAGCATGCGCGTTTTTGAGACGCGGACGGCAACCGGAAGAGAAAATTTCGCTTGCCAGGACAGTGGTGTCTCCAAGACTTTTATACTAATCATCTCTAATGGAAAAATGATACTTAGTAATGTAAATGTGGTTGTGTAAAGACAAGTTAAAAGGAAAATTAGCTCACTTTCGGTTGCCGTCCACGTCTCAAAAACGCACGTGCTTAAGCTCCCTAGTATGCGAAACCAAGAGCCTTATTCAGATGCTGTGAATCAGTCATCGATTGGTTACGTTTGCAGTACGAATTAAGCGAGGGAATCTATACTAAATACAGATGTTCTAAGAAAACGCTAATGATTCTTGGGAGAGAGAGGACTTAGTGAGGAAAACCCACCTCGTTGCAAGTGCAACATGCTCTTTTTATCTCTCAAGTGGAAAAGTGAGCCAAATATTTCTAAAGTGTATTTGCTTACAGTGTCTGTATATCTCTAAGCGCACGAAATGTCCGGTGCATTTTTTGGCCTTTAAAAATCGCAAATCTGGATTCTCAGCCTCTTTTCCTCACGGTTGTACCGCCAGATGAGCTACAATTTACGAATAAAAATCGAAGATATTTTGGAAAGCCATTTCCACCAATGGTAGAGCATCCGATCTCGCAATAGGAAGGTCGTAGTATCCCCTAGTCAACATCGACTGAAAATAAATCAAGTACGATTATCGGTATTTAGTTTTTAGATCATGTCACTGTTCTCCTTTTCAGCCCAGAGTCTGGTCATCCACTAGAGACCTTTTTCGAGATGAAATGTTTGGACTGGGTAACAAGTGACAACCCTCTAAGTTACACATTTTATTACAACGTCAAACTCGAGGATCTGGCCGCTATAAATTCCCTGTCGGCAGGATTTGAAGCAAGGCAAATCTGGTACTCTGGTGATCGATACACGTCATCTAGCACACTTCCTCTCGGAGATCAAAACAACAGCTTTAATCTTAGTCTATCTGCGCGAATTTGCAATAGGTATGAATGTTGCGAAGAGGTTCCACTAAATGCCGAGGTAAGAAACTGCTGAAAAGTA
>OX421452.1:5820453-5825453 GCA_949126865.1 Montipora capitata | reverse complement strand
TGTTTTTTTTCATCTTGTTATCATGTATTATTCTCTCTCTTTTTTATGCATTTCCGTTTTTATAACACATCACGTAGCATTTTTATGTCATTTCCGGTAAATATAAAGATCTTGTTACTAGCATTTATCCATTCAATAAACCTGAAGAAGGCTGGTGTTGGCCAGCCGAAATATTGCAAGCAACAACGCCTATGTTCACGTTGTCTTGACCAACCTTTGCAGGATATTTTCTATTTTAAACTTTTCTTATGTTAATGATGTTGTTCTCATGCTAATAAGTAGGAAGTTACATAAGAAAAGCTGTGAGGTTTGTATCAAAGCAAGGTCAACTTCAGCCTCACTTTCATTCAAAGGCCAGGTAACTAAGCACACAATTGTAAAATGGTCTATTTCAGATCTAGACCTGTTTACAAAAATATTTAAACATTTCCTAAAATTCTATTCGGCAGGAACCCTAAAAGCTAACGAATTTATTTCCTTTAAATCCAGATGCTATAAAGCCCTGTGGGTAGTAGTTAAGAGGCGAAAGGTATAAAAATAATGGAGTGACGGCCACTTTGCAATTGAGAGAACATCTTCGTCTTTTTAATTTCTTGGTAGTTTGTGAATTAATCGAGCTGCTCTAGTAACGGTCCTTTAGTGAGAACCAGAGCCCCACATACACAAGAACACCATAAAGCACACTTGTCAAAACAGTTCGGAAATAAATCGTCTCTAGAGTAGAGCTTCGCAGGAAACCAATACGTCCTAACATTTTGATTTTAGCATTAAAGGACAAGATAACCTGAACGGTAATGATGGCAGCCTTTCACGTGACACTTGTATACATCTTATGAAAAGAAACGGACGCTACCTCTCAGCCGACATATAAAAGGATTAGTGTTTCAGCTATCACACTTGATGAAGACGTACGCCGGGCAGGGGTGTGTCGAAACAAGGGAAGGGAACAAGGAAACAAGGACAACCCCCCTGGGAAGGCCTCATTAGCAACGAGCCAAGAAAATAGAGAGTGTTTTTAATATGTGACCAACTGTCAACTGAGTTGCTTTGGCAAAAAAAGAAAATACTTTTATACCATCAAAGTTTATGTCAGTAAACAAGTGTACTGACAGATTCGGCTCAATTGGATAAAAAAATTAATGAAAAAGATCTTTTATAATACCTTATAATCGTCAAAAAATAAGAATAATCTTCACGATTACGATCACGATCACGATCACGATCATTAATCTTAACGATTACGTGAGCAAATACTCATATCTTTGTAAAACTTGAAACTGACAGACGGCTACGTAGATGGCGACTTATCCTCTGGATAAAGTTCTCCAGCCTTTAATTAAACAACCTGGGCCAGAATGTTTAAATTCCGTCAAGGCATATTATTCATGCTCCTAACCATTTGTGACCCGTGAGTGCAAAATAAACACACTCGATAACTTTCAATGAAATCTTCAAATCCAAATAAGCAATATAGGGAGATTTAAAA
Organism: Montipora capitata; assembly: GCA_949126865.1. Classification (NCBI taxonomy): domain Eukaryota; kingdom Metazoa; phylum Cnidaria; class Anthozoa; order Scleractinia; family Acroporidae; genus Montipora; species Montipora capitata. The sequence goes on along the minus strand of OX421452.1, from coordinate 5,823,967 downwards.
CCACCTTTACAGCTAATTTGAGAGAAAGATTAGCGAAACTTGTTCGGGAAAACTGGAGTACCTGGAGAAAAACCCCTCGGAGCAGAGTATAGAACCAACAAACTCAACCCACATGTGACGCCAAATCTGGGAATCGAACCCGGGCCGCATTGGTGGGAGGCGACTGCTCTAGCTACCGCGCCATCCCTAATCGAAAGAGCTACGATGCTGTTAGCCGCAGATGTAAATGTATTGAATACCGCGGTAAAATGGCTTTTATTAAAGGACGTTCTTCACCACATTTTAAGTCGGTGCATGACTGTACCATCTTTTATTTCAGGTTAAAGCGGCAAAAGTAGTCGCCAAAGGCTGCTCATTTCTAAAGAGAGAATCTGAAAGCCTTGGCGCGGTGAAAGTTGAAGAAGACGCACGAACTATTTATACTGTAGGTTCAAATGTGTTGGACGCTTCGGTGGAAACTTCTTTTCCCTTCGTAGAAGAAGGTAAGGGCATTGCTTTTCGTTGTGTTGTATCTACACGCATCCGGATATTTCTTAATCCTCAAGTTTTTCTTTGCGGATTAAACAAAAATTCACGTCCATGCGTATCCTGATTCAAATCCGATTTGCTCGTCCACACTAATCCGCATTCGTTCTAGTATCCAGGATTCCACAGTCACTATTGTCAACAGAACATGCGCCGTCAGGCGTGCGAATTGGCGACAAGATTCATTCAGCGGCCATGTTGAATATTTAAGTGGTAAAGAATGGATCTCTCGGAGTTTGTAGCGTCATCGGATTTCCAAGTGTCCGAATTCGACAATCCACACGATTCCAAATTCTTTGCGGATTCAAACCTTTCCACCCTGGAGAACGGATTCGCTTACCGGATTCGCCGATTACGTGTGGACGGGGCCTTTGTTGTAGTCCGTGTTTGAAACGACAACATGAAAATGACTAGATTTATTACCGACATGAGCACGGATAACAAATTTTGAAGTTTCTTTTTATGCTTCGTTCTACCCCACAAACCACAGGAATAAAAAGAATCCTGACTACCTTAAGTGTAGTTTTAGCTACAGAGGCGCTTTTTTATGAATAATCCTTCCTCCAGATTCAAGTATGTACAGAAAATTCCCTAGATCTCTTTACGTCTCAAATGGTGTAAATGCATAGTACTATGCCGGAAATAACTATTGGTGTGTAAAAGTGCTCTGTGCTGGGTATGGGCTCACACAAGGACAGACCAAACTCTGGCCGTTTTGGGAATGATATCCCCGTAACCGTCTAGCCGTGGTTGTCGTCGTCGTCAACTATGAAGCGTGAGGCTCCGTTGTCTGAAATACTCTTTTTTTTTTCAGCTCTGAACAACAGCTTTCCCACCATAGCGCCTCCTTCACGTGACTGGGCTCTTCGAAATACGTTCTTGAAAAATGAAAAGGTATTATTCAGTTATAATTACTTCCAGTCGACTTGGCTTTGCGTTACTACACCTGGTGTTTGGCTTCAAAATTTCGCGCCAAATTCTCAGCCAATCAGAGTTTCTCACACTCGATATACCGCCTTTCAGCACCAGCGTCATGTAATAGACCTTTTTACCGATACGGGCGGCCATTTTGATTTCTATTGTTTCGAAAGACATTATGGGATGCCCGGGGGGCAAATTAATATGTATTTCCCCCTGGGCATCCCATAATGGCTATTCGAAACAATAGAAATTAAAATGACCGCCGTATCGGTAAAAAGGTCTATTGTTTTGCCAGTGTTTAACCGATTTGATTGGCTTAAGTAGTTAGAAAACTCTCATAATTGTATAAAGTTTATTTTTATTTTCGTTTACATCTCAGCTTTTATCTCAGCCTGGATGACAGATCATGATGAGCAATTTATCAAAGCATAATTTTCGTCTTTCGCATGTCTTGATAGTCGATGATAGCGGATGATAGTTTGATCTTAACATTTTCACCCGACAGGGCTTGGCATTAAATGCTAGTATGTCACGCTTAGGTTACTCAACCAAACTCTCGCCGACTATCAACAATGGTTGATTATAGTTCGAAGCAAAAGAAGCTCCCAAAACCATCATCGATTTCCTTGCACTGTTTGATCAGTGTCTAAGCTGAGAATCTCAATTTGCTAAATCCTGTTTTTTCCCACCTGGGTGTATGGTTGAACACCGGCGATATACAGCTAGATGGGGGGAGATTTAACCCTGCCTTGCCCTGCAAACTAGTGCGGAGAAGGAGGTTTCGAGTGACTTTATTTTTACCTATTAAACTACGTCCACTCCTAGGACGCCCAAGTATCCGGGACAGCGGTAGATTCAATCATCTTTGATGGAATCAATTGTGCCAACACTGCAATTCAATACAAAAAGATCAATGGGGAAAGCGAAACCGAGATAAAAACCGCTGCTTTCTTCATGAAGTTGGGAAGACTGGAGTCTGACGACGACATGATTAAGGTCGTTACTGAAGATTCTGTTCCTCGTTTTTTATTAAATACATCGGATGTCCTAAAAGAGCGGATTGGTGATCAGCACGTGGATACACAGGTATGCGTAAATCATAAGGTACATGGTTTCCTTAGGTCTCCTTCGCATAACGTTGTAGCTGATGCATACTTGATGCATAAATGACTCGGTCTTAGGACGATATATATTCCTCCCTTTTTCAGAGCCAGAATCGAACAATCGCTCTCCGACTTGGCAAAACTCAAATTTTAGCCTGGCGTTTGCGTTTGCCGTAAATGCGAATTAAATCTCTCTATTACGTGATAATTGGTTATCGATCTTTGGGATGCCATTACGTCAAATCTCGTTGCATTTTTACCTATCTTGATGGGTTTCTGTGCCGCAGGTTGGGGGTTTTCAGAGCCCATATCGACTATTTTGAGAAAAACCATAATGTATCTGAGCAATATAAAGAAAAATTATTTGTAGATAGACAGCTATTTAACCACATACACATGTTTCACTGTGTTTTTTATTCACTTTTGTCTAGTTTGTCTCCATGACAAACCCATTTCTTTCGGATCCACAACGGTCTCCATTTATTAGCACGACGATACAAGAACTTTCGCTCAGACAGCAGAACGAAGAGATAAAACTTCAGAATCTTAAAGAGGACCTTGAAATGTTCATCCCTGTTGATTTAGCACAAGTATCTTCCAACTACAGTGCAAATTTTACGGCTGGCACCGTTAAAACACATCGCTACCAGATACCTCTTGATATGCCTTATGAACCGATGATCTTTCAACTAAAAGCTGAAAACGACGAAAGTTTGAAGGTTAACTTGAGTATCGAATTTGATGAAAGCACTATTCTCTACAACCTTCTCGAAGACACTATACAAGCGCCATTTCGCAAAATCGACGATCACTTGTACATCGCCGAAGACCTATCCTCAAGGCCCCATTTTGTGAACGTCATGGTAGCGGGGCCTGGGAACGCTTCACGTGCTATTCACGTGAAATACACAGTAACGTTGTACTTTGCACACTGCGTGTATTGGGACAGGAAAAGAAATGAATGG
>OX421452.1:5795453-5812953 GCA_949126865.1 Montipora capitata | reverse complement strand
ACGGACAGGTGAGTGCATAGTATCCGACACAGAACTAACTATCAGCTTGAAGTGATTTGACATATTCACATATAATCCATCTGGGTGCAGTTCTTCAAGAGCCCATTAACCCTAATCCGCGATTAAACACCAACCCAGTCTTGAATTTTGCCCGTCATAAAGCCTTAAGGATGGTGCGTACTAATGGGCCATTTCCGAGTTGCTGTTTGTCTCCGGCGGTTTCGAAGTGAGTTATTGATGCTCAACTATTCAAAGGGAAATGAGTTTCATTTTCATAAGAGTAAGCAACTTTTTTCCCATTTGAATAATTGTGCACCAGGGCCCGGATGTTCAAAAGCCAATTAACGCTAATCCCAGTTTAAAAAATCAACCAAGGAGTATATTTCTCCCAAATGCTGTTCAACTCTGATATCCGGCAAAACTTTACATTAGAAGAAGTCAATCTTGAAAAACAAAAATAAGCAAAAGAAACTTTCACCAAAAAGTTGAAAACATAAAACGAAAGTTTACGCTAATCATGGATTAAAAGGCCGTTTACACGACAGAAAAATTTGGGTCCGGACCCGTCAAAAAAGCGGTACGGACTCATAACTTTTGTAAAGAAACACTGGAGTTTCTGCAGGGCCATAGGCGCCTATGGCCCTGTGGAAACTCCGGTGTTTCTTTACAAAAGTTATGAGTCCGTACCGGTTTTTTGATGGTCCGGATACAAATTTTTCTGTCGTGTAAACGGCCTTTAAAGCACGCTTCTAACAGACATGTTTATTTTCGTGACTTATGCAAGCGCTTCGGGCCTATTGACACCACGGACACTCTTACAACCCGTTGACATAGTGTGTAGTGCACTACCACAAAAAAGCGGTTCCAGACCCATTTCATAAAGACATGGAATGGGTAGTTGACTTACACGGCAAAGATATATGGTCCGTACCTACTTTTCAATGGGTCCGGACCCAGTTTTTTCTGTAGTGTAAATGGGCCATAAGTTAAACGGCTTTCGAAAAACCGGGCCCAGGACTCGCTTTGAAACTGAGGCATGCAGCAACTCGGAAATGGGCTAGTCAAAGGTCATTTTGCGCAGTTTATGAATATGCGGGAAAAACAATATCTTAACAAGTGTTATTGATATCCATAAATGAAATTGGGAGTAACTACGCATTTTTTCAAAGATAATTAATCAACAATATTTATAAAAAGCTTTAAAATACAAAGAAACGTATCGAGTTCTGTTTCAAATTGAAGCTTAATTTTCTCTGAAAAATGCATGGTTACCTTCAATTTTCTTTTTGGATACGAAAAGCACTTGCTAAGTTCTGCTTTCTCTGCACAGTTTTAAACTGCGCAAAGATATCACTTTATTAGTAAGGATCAGCCATAGGAAACCCAAGTTTTGGAGATGTGCAAAACGTACGCGCAATAACAGTAGTAGGCACTGTCCTTAAACTCTACATAAAATACTTCAAATAAAATACATGCTCCGTGTGCGCCCATAAACGAATAAAGTTATAAATTACTGTCTTTTGGCTCTAATTTCCTTTTAGGTTGAGCGTATTGTTCCGCCGGCCAGCAAGGAGGAACTCACCGAATTCGGTCACCTGTTCGTTGCTAGGACACGACGTAACCTGAGCGACAGTCATCTCTGGTTCTCAGTCCTCGCTCGACCAGCCAACAGTAGATTCACACGAGTCCAGAGGTTGTCCTGTTGTTTGTGCCTGCTACTTATGTCGATGATGGCCAGCGGCATGTACTATGATAGACAGAGCAATTCCGCTGACGTGCAGCTTGGTGGCGTGTTTTCTTTCTCGTGGCAACAAGTAAGATACCAGCTACATTTCACCTCAGTGCCTTTTCTTTATTTTAAGTTGGAATCTCAAAATGAACAGTCGTCTTTCTAGAGCAGAGACAAGATTCGGAATGTTCAAATAAATAAGTCTACCATTCGATGGATTTTTTCCTTCCTTTTCGGAGGCCGAGAGCCCATGACGTGACCTTCAAATAATTGCCTACAAATAAGTGTTTTGCTGCAAATAATATTCTTCTCGTGCGTAATTGAAACCATGCTTTTGTGTGAAAATGGCAGTTCGCTTTCCTGAGCTTTCAGAAAATGATTTAATTGTTGGGAATTGTAAAAAACAAACTAATTCATCGAATAGGCCTTATCGCATGGCGGCCATGTTAAATCCCGAGGGATTGAAAACTTTTGTTTTGCCCCAACGAAACTCGTTCCCAACCATTTCAACTCCAGGCTCAGGGTACTAAATCTATTGTCTATGGCCAATGTGGCCGCCGCTCGAATAAGGCCCATGATAAAACAATTATTGAACTCGGTTATCGCAAATATCGTCATTTGTCAGTGTCTCGCAGATCAATTATTTGTCGAAACCGAACTGACATATCGCGTTTTCCAAGACGGTACGGTATCGAATCTTGAAATCTGATTGGTTCTTAGCGCGATCCGGAGCCCACGGGCACGTAACGATCTGGGAGTGTTTGTCCTTGACATTTTTGACACCGAATCCGGTGTATATACAAAAGTTAGGTTCAAACAGATTTATATTAGACAAGAGGCTTAGAAAGAGAATTCAAGTAAAAATATTTCTCTTTGAAAGGTTCGGTTTGTAAGTCGCTTACTGCATTCGCTGTCAAGCGCGATGCAGTCAACAATTACAAAAATGATTTCAGAGAGGAAGCTAAGAGAAAGAAAGGAAAAAAAATAAGTAAGTCATTTACTAGCTAAAGGCCGCTCCGTGAGCGGGCAAGATGAACCAAATCCCGCGTTGTGATTGACAACCCGAGTGGCCAAGATGAAGCTATCTTGCCCGCTTGGGATTTCTCGCTTGTTCCCGCAAGATCATTTTTATCCCATATAATAAATCCTTTATTGACCAAGCATGTCTGGTCAAGATGGCTGGATATTGGACTCTCTTTTTTTTGCGTGTTTATGGACCTCGACTTCGTCTCGGTGCATAAAGCCATCTTGACATCACGCTTGGTCGATAACCCATATTTGTTCGCACGCAATTGGTGCACTTTGTGACGGTTGTATAGATTTACTTTGCGTGATTATTGGCTCGTTTAATTGTCTGTTATAGCGACGCAAGCACAAGCGCGAGAGTAACAGTTCGCATTTCACCGTGAGATGTGCGTGCGTTCGCCGTATGCCGAGTGAAACAAAGGAAAGGAAAGGAACTTTATTTAAGTGTCTAATCTTCTAGCGCCGTACAGCACTAATCGGGGAGACTGTAAATTGAAATTAACAAGTTAACGCAAATCAAATCAAATTTTGGTACCCGGAGAAAACCTCTCGGTGCAGAGTAGAGAACCAACAAACTCAAACCCACATAATGATGACGCCGAGTCTGGGAATCGAACCCGGGCCACATTGATGGGAGGCGAGTGCTCTCACCACTGCGCCATCCCTGCAACACGGCATCATTACAAGGTTATTTACTACCTCTGGCCGTGTCTCCCATATTAAGCACTCGTTCCAGATTCCTGAGTCTAAGCATACGAACAAAATGGCGGATTCCGTGGTTGATGGTGTGCGTATACGACGTTCGTTTTCACTTAGCATAAGCAACTTATGCTTGCGCTTGTGCTTGCCAGTGGCGGATCCAGACCTTGAGGGGGGGGGAGGGGGGGGGGGAGGGGGGGGGGAGGGGGGTTTGAGTGTGTGAACCCCAAAAAAATTTTAGCCTCAATTTTTACCTGTTTTTTTTTTTTTGCCAAAATAAGGTGGGGGCCCGGGCCCCTCCCCTAGATCCGCCTCTGCTTGCGTCGCTAGTAAAAAACCGGGCTGAAATGACTGTTTGTAAGACACCTGATAGAGAATCAGTGTAACGAGGGTTTTTAAAAAAACTCACGTTATCCAAAATTCTGTATTCTGATGAGTTTCGCATCAATTGCTTTCATGGTTTAATAAAAACAACCTTTCATGGAACTTTGCTCCGCGAGAGAAAACTATTTTCTCGCGTTCTCATATTCATAAATGGCGGATAAGTAATTATTCTTTTGTCTTTATGCTAATTATCATCACTAGCCTCGCTAGCACGAACAAATTCAAAAGAAATTTTTGCTCCAAAGTGAGGCTACTGAGGATGATTAGCGCAAAGACAAAGGCGTTCAGCTCTGGTTCAGAGCTGGGGGCTTTTGAATTTAAAAATTTCGTTATTTGGATGTAACGTAGCTCGTGCATTTTTCCGCGCGTGTAGCTTCGATCTTATTTTTGTACATATTTGGGCATAAAATTGGTATCCTAAAATCCCCAGCTTTGTTCCAAGGAAACGAGTTGCAAGTTACATACTTCAACTGTCATGTGCTTCTGGATTTACTAACATCGCCAGGTCGACGGCCTTAACTTGTTCTTAACGTTGTGTCGCGATTTTTGTTGATTTTCTGTTGTTTCTTGATTTTTGGCAGGTTGTAATAGGCATCATTTCAAGCCTCATCGTTTTTCCCATCAATCTCATAGTGGTGCAGATCTTTCGCAATGTCCGTCCGCGGCCAAGAGTAAGACCCAAAAACTCACAACCCGTGCCACCACAAGTTCACTTAACCAAAGAGGAACTTGATAAATACAATCAGCTCAAGGAGTCATCCGATGACTCTACCAAAGGATCAAGCAATAGTCTGGACTCTTCGCGCGACAAAAACAACATAACGCGGCTGTCAATCAATGACGTGCACACTGACGTGGATCGCGCAAGCTTTACTGACAGTCCTCTGCTGTTTGATCGCAGGCGCAGCACAACGTATGACATTGGTAAGTGTTTTTTAACAAGTTCGAATGGACGACCAGATTATATGTGTATGAACTTTGCTAAAGCGATGTTCACTATTCAAAAACATTGAAATTATTTTTGTAATCACTGAATTAACCACAAACCAGAAATGCACTTAGAGCGAGGTTCAATCAAGTGTCGTAAAACCAAAACCAAAGTAATTACTTTGGCCAATCAAAAAGGACGGAGACAATCCAGTAAACCAATCAAAACTCGAAGTAGTTACACGTAGCCGACACAAAGCGCGGGACAATGTGCACGCGCGAGCCACGATTGGTTTTGGTTTCACTTCTGATTGGTTGAAAAATGGCGCGAGAACTTTGAACCAATCACTGAGTGAAGCAAATGCAAAACCAAAGCAATTCGCTAATTACTTTCGACACTCAATTGAAAACCTCTCTAATTAATTAGATGCAAGCGCAAGTTTGAAATCCAGCCCGTAATATCCGTTTAAGTCCAAGCATTTGCAGTCTATTTATAGCAATGAGGTAAGTGTAAGGATTAACCTTATTTTTGGGTGAGGGTAGCTACACTTCAGGATTGGAGTTTGGGGAACACTTTGTGACGTTGTCTGCATTCCAAGACGCGACTGAGTGATGTTGAGATCGGGGAGAATAGGAAAGGGACATTTCGCGACGCTTACCAAAATCACGGTGCACCTAATTTATCTGCATTTCTATGCATAGACTTGTAGAGGATTGATACGGCTGTCCGACCACTCTTTGTGTCAGAACAGTAGGGCAACCACGACACGTCACAGTTATTCAAGATGGCGGCGCCCGAGAAATTTGAAGCTAACGCAAGCCTTTTTAAAATTCATTTCTTTCGGATACAAACGCTTTCGTTGAAAAAAAACTGAACAATTTTGATTGTAAACAACATTTTCTGTGGTTTAAAGTTATTTTCCTGCTTTAGTGGAGGTTCCCTTTAATGGGTCAAAAAAGGTTCTCATGCCATGGGAATGGAAATGGAAATTGTTTACCCACGGAACACCTTAAGAGTGCTCAGGAGCTTGTTCATCATGTGTCCGTGCATTCCGGATCGAATTGGAATTTGGCAGTGTTGGTTTTTGAGGAGAGGGGAAAACCGGAGTGCCCGGAGAAAAACCGGGAATCGAACCCGGGCCACATTGGTGGGAGGCGAGTGCTCTCACCACCGCGCCATACCTGCAACCCGACTTTATCATTCATTCAGTTTGGGTCTGCTTTTTTTCAACCGTAATGGTTTCAAGATACAAAGTGAATTTGTCATCAACAATATCGTTATCTTTGCCAGTCCGGTGACTCAATAACAATTTATATAACTCAGATTTCCAAAAACATAAATGTTTTTTTGTATCCCTTTGAACTTGAGTGGAGTAAAATTCAGCAATAGCATTAGGATTGTGTGCAGTAATTGTGCGACACGAAGTCCTATTACTATTTAATCGTAACTATAACAAAATGGGAGGAAAAAGTCTTTGAATACCTGTTTTGCAAAGAGCGCGATAATTACACGAATCCCATTTGGAGTTGTTCAAATAGCATTGGATACCTGTAATTGGACACCCGCGTGATCGCGCGCCAATTACGTGACAAATAGGGGCGCACCGAACCAATCAGATTCGAGAATTTTGTAATAGTTATGATTAATAATGTAATTATCTTAATGAAAGTCTAACAAATGCTCTTTTGACCTTTTTAAATTTGTTTAGTTCCTAAATCTCGTTTCCGTCGAGCGCTTTTGTGTTTCAAAAAGAAGATAACCTTGCCGTATTACTTCGTGTACGTTGGCTGGTCTCTGGTTTTCATCTTCTCCACTGGCTCTGCTGCAGTTGTCGTCTTGTATGGTATAACGTTCCAGAACAAAAAGTCTCTCGAGTGGTTGTTTTCGTCGTGTGTTTCCTTCGTGCAAGACGTTCTTGTCACCCAGCCTTTAAAGGTAATGATTCGCGGCTGCTTTCATATTTTGAGATTCCATAGTAGCTTTCATAGCAGAATAGATTTATAATACGCAAAGACCGCTATCTGCGAATTCGAAGCGAAGTCAACGAAAAACCAGTAGGTATTAGCCTTTAATAAGCAAAACAGTTGCTTTTTATCGTGCGTTTTAAACTTTTCTTATTCTCTGGGAGGCTGTGACTTGAAATGGCCAAATCGCAAATTTTATGAAAAACGTGTGCTTATGACGTCAAATTTTGATTTTCTCTCCTATTTTGAACTGATTCAGATGGTAGGTAGTTCGGAACGTTCGTCGAAGTGGAACAAACTCGGGAACATTGCGCAAAACTGAAGCCGATGAACGAAAACCTGCAATTTTTGGTGACGTTAAAGGCATACGGTCAGCTGTTGCACATGCGCAGCGAACACCATTTTTTAGTCACGGTACTTTAAATATATACCTACGATGAGACGAAACAGGTTTTCAGTTATAGACTTAAGATATAAATAAAACCCGAGAGGATTGAAACAGATTTCAAGCAGATAAACTCCACGCGCAAAATTTGATTTCAGTTTGAGGTAGACGCTAACTAGTGTTCAGGTCGGCACGGTCCCAGCGCTGACTATGCTCCTTTAACCGCGGCACCCTAAGGACTTTTTTATAACCTATGGTTTCATATTCAAAAACAAGTGTTTTACTGTTGTACTGAAAGAGACATAACTTATTAACCCCGGGGAATGCAATGAAGAGTAATTATTTATCGATAGCAAGGTCGTAGGTTCGACTACGGCAAAGAAGCACTCGGATTTTTCCGAGCACCTCTGAGTCACGTACACCAGGGTTAACATGGCTTTCATTACAATCGCCAATACGACAATTTAGATCCTAGTAGTATGGCGGGACAATTTTCACATGAACCTAGTTTGATGGTCTAGCTCCTACGAGTCTCGAATCTGCGCTCAGTCATAGAGCAGCCGAGCTAGTAATCGGAAGGTCGCAAGTTCGGGCACTCGGATTTTTTCCGAGCTTCCCCGAGTCAGCGTCTCTTCAAGTGTTTTGCTGATGGACCTCTTTAGCTTAGCCTGCGAAGCTGACGGTTGTTTTTGGAGCGCGCGTGATTTTGAACGGCGCAAGAACCGCTCGAGTTCTCTTGCGTCCCGCAACAACAGAACCGCAAGCTACTCAGGCTACTTTAGGTTGTATGTTTTGTGTTCCCATTTCAGACCAAGTGATGTTCCCAAGGGAATTTTTTTTCTTTTGTGTTTTTTCATAAGTTATGCATCCGTATGCACGTTCATAAAATGACATTTGAAAGGAGCTGTTCCCTAAAGTAATATCACGTGGAAAAACGAAACGAGAAGACAAAACATACAAGCTAAAGGGGTTTATTGGGAAGGTGACAAAGCCACACTTACCCATGATTTCCTTTGTCATAGGTTCTCGGTTTGGCCGTGTTCTTTGCCCTTGTCGTAAAGAAACCTGACAAAGGCGAATTCGAAATCACGGAGGAAGCTCTCAAATTAGCCGAGGACGAAGATTTCCTTCAACAATCGACCTCGAATCAAGGCGAACAGAGGTGCAAAAAACTAAAGCTGCTGCCTCCTGACCAAGCCAGGCTGATAGCTATGAGAGCAGCGAGGTTAAATGAACGCAAGATGTATTCAGTGCTTCGTGAAGTTATGACCTATTACTTTTTCCTAGCGTTGTTGCTGACAATTGCATATACCCATCGCAGTCCCAAAGCCTACTTTCAGACCAGAAACATGGTCAATACAATGGCAGGAAATTTCAACAAGGCAAGTTCATTACCTTGCATGAAGATTCTGAAGTTCAAATTTCAATCATCAGTTTGGTTTTCTTCTACGGCGTCAAGAGTTTTGGAAGGTCGCATCCAGCTGGGCCCGGGTTGTAACTGGCTGGTTTCCATTCATTTCGGCGGCTTCTATTCAATGTCTTCCAGCGTACTGTCACTGGAAACATGATCAGTAAAAAGAAAACTGTTGCGCGGTAGTTAGAGAGAACAACATTTTAGAAAACATTCTCTCCGCATTACAACCGTAATAACAGGCAGTTTATGTGTTTTTCCAGGGATTGTCCGAAATTTGAATTATTCGTTTTCCATTTGGAATGTCCTGGCCCGTTTCCTGAGGGTGGCACAAGGGCTTTTTTGTGGCGCATCATAGCCCCTATCGTAATTTAACAGCTTGGTGCGTACACACAAGCTGCGCGAGGCTTAATTAACATGTCAAAAACGTTTGACACGCGATTCGAGATGCTTATTTATCCATTCCTTGTCACCCAGGAGCATCATACGAATGAATCTGACCAAACTGAATACCATACAGTACATACTTAATTGACCGCTTAATTGATAGAGGCTTTTCAGGGCCAACTCAACGAGACCACAGAAAGAATAAAAACAGCTGTTACGAACCCCAAACTGGCTGGAGGCAAACCAGTTGTCTATTTTCAATTACAGCTGGGACTACGAGTGGTCAGAACGGGTCTTGCACTCTAGGGCTGCAACGATACACCGGTGCACCGGTGAAACGCGATATTTTTTGCCACGATACAAATATCGATATTTAAGCAACATATCGCGATATTATTATCATTATTATTATCATCATCATCATCATCATCATCATTATTATTATTATTATTATTATTATTATTATTATTATTATTATTATTATTATTATTATTATTATTCAACATTCAGAAATCACTGTTTTTAATGATTCCTTACGCAAAAATAACTCTTCTGTAGCAAGATCCATCTTCCGATCTGACACGTACAGACATCGCAGAAAACTGACATTATTAAATACTCAACCTCGGATAATGCATTTCGCGTGCTCTGATTGGTTCACTCAACCTAGGTTATCAGCTCATATACCTTAGTTTGACCTCATATGGTAAATGATTGCGCTAAACGTTGCTAAACTTAACTTTTTTTCGCCGGAAAGCGAAATTCCACTCTGAATAAGGCCAAAAAGAAGATGAACTTTTTGTGGTAAGTTTGGATCAATTCCGACATTTAGAAGTACGTGAAAAGTCAAGAAATGTTTTTGTGATGAGCCTACGTTTGTCTGAACTCAAGGTATTACACATTATCGCATCTTCATCAAGTCTTTTCGATTTCGCTCGGATTTTCTCGCTTTTTTCACACGTATTTCGTACTTCCAAAGTTTTGGAGTTTAAGGAATTTAATAAAACAATTATTCCATTCGCGCTTGTTGGATATGAGACTGGTTATAGCCAACTCGTTGGCTATTTACCATCTCATATCCAACGCGCGCTCATGGAATAATTGTTAACTACCATTTGCCACATGTATTTTTCAAGATGCGTACATTGCGTTAATGGTCAGCTAAGAAAGTCTTGCGCACCCAAGGACAAAACACGCTGTTCGTCCATTCTCGTCACCAGAGCCTCGGATCGACTTAAGGCTCTGGGAAACTCTGTGTAGGAGAACATGCGCTATAGGGTTCTTATAGCCAAAAATTGGCTATTTGAACCTTACGGCGCCTACTCAATCCTCGTGCTAACATGAATGCACCAATTAGAGACGCTTTTGATTGTTCTTCACGAAAACCAATAAGAGGACACTTTGTTTCAGGGTTCCCCAGAGTTCTTCTCTCCCTCGGTCAAGAGAAGAGCTCTGGGGTCGAGATTGGCTGTTCGTCGGAAAATGTCTTCCCGTTGTACATAATTATTTGTGCAATGATGTATCGAGGTATGTATCGTATCGTGGCACATGTATCGAGATGTGTATCGTACCGTGAGAAAACGTATCGTTGCAGCCCTATTAAACTCGGGATCTCCGGATCTCAAGGCAAGCGCTTTAACCACTGGGCCGAGCTTCCTTGCAATTGCCACTTTTAAGGACGGTGCCTACTAATTCGCAGGAATTTTTGCGCGGTTTACTGAATATACGGGAAAAGCAGATCTTAACAAGTGTTATTGAAATCCAAAACGAAAATTGGGGGTAACCACGCATTTTTAATTAATCAAAAATATTCGTAAAAAGCTCTAAAATACAAAGCAATGTATGACGTTCTTTTCCAAATTGAAGCTTAATTCTCTCTGAAAAATGCGTGATTACCCCCAATTTTCTTTTTGAATACCAAAAGCATTTACTTAGCTCTGCTTTTTACTCGAACAGATCTGTAATGCGAAAGAGTTCTGGAACTGGACCCGCCACGACCTGTTACCAGGTTTGTTTCCTACAGAATGGTACAATGGTCAATCAAGAAAGCGTGACGGTTTCATGGCAGATGGTTCCAGTATGATGGTGGGAGGAGCCAGAATGAGAATGATCCGGATCAAAAGAGGTTAGCTTTATTTATTTAAATTTTTTACCATGTAATAATAATCAGTTAATAATAAGTACTGAATGCTTCTGTCGGTCAGTCAGTGACTACATCTTTAGGGCAGCTTGAGGTTGCTTATGCGAGCCCTTACAGTGTGGTTCCCGGATTTAGAATTAGCGACTAAAAGAGAACACCTGCCTCCTGGCAGCAAGGGAGACGTCAGCTATTCTTCAGCAACTAGAATATCATCTCTAGCTAGCGCCGGTGAAATAGCAAATCGGAAGGCGGAAGAATTCGTTGTAGGAATCAACGGCTGGCGTTCAAATAGCACAGTCAGTTGTTACTGCGAGGACCGAGATGTCTTTTAGGCATAACGTAGGCAGGCTCTGCAAATGGTGGAAGGGAGCTGGGCCCCCACCACGTACTTCTGCTCCAAGACTATAGCAAATGCCGGAGAAAGTATCACATGACCTCCTACCTCCCCAGGAGATGGAACTTCACATGACATGATGAATAGACCTCTTTACAGTTGTGTGCTTAGTTACCTAGCCTTTAAATGGAAGTGAGACTGGTGTTGACCATGTTATGATACAGATCTCCCTCCTTCTTTTCTTATGTTAATGATGTTGTTGTTGTCATGCTAATTAATTAGTAAGAATTTACATAAGAAAAGCAGTGAGGTTTCTTTCAAAACAAGGTCAACTCCAGCCTCACTTTCATTCATAGGCCAGGTAACTAAGCACACAACTGTAAAATGGACTATTATTAGGGGAGGGTCGGTTTTGACGAAAGTGGAAAAAGAGCGAAACGAAGAGGGCTTTTTGAAACTTGAGAAGTTCGAAAATGCGCACATTGCGTTATAGCGAATCATAGACAGGGGGTGTGATTTGCAGGGGGCTGGGTAAGAAAGGGGGCACAACCCCTTTCCTATACCCAGACCCCATTCAATCATTATCAGTGGCTATCGCTGATTGCTTTAGTTCACTTGTGTGATTTTGCAGAATCGTGCAGAGTCCCATCCGAAGTATATGGCATAACCAGAAATTGTTATGGAGACTACTTTATCACTAAAGACGACGAGAATGATTATACTGTGGGGTGGCAGAACGTTACAACGTACCACACAAGAATAAATTGGGACGACATGATGTGGCGACACCAGAGTGGCTCCCAATTGGCTGGGTATCCCTTTTGGGCAACGCTGAACACGTACAGTGGAGGAGGGTATGTTCCTGAATTGATTTAAACATCAATAGGCCATTTCCGAGTTGCTGTTTGTCTCGGTTTCGAAGCGAGTCTTGGTGCACAACTATTGTAAGGGAAATGAGTTTGATTTGCATAAGAATACCCAACTCATTTACATTTGAATGGTTGTGCACCAGGACTCGCTTTGAAACTGAGGCATGTAGTAACTCGGAAATGGGCTATTACATGGGCACGTGCATTAGTAATGGTACGGAAATGTAGAGATTTCATTATTAATAAATCCATTTTTTGCTGATGACAACGACAATGATAATTAAAAATAGAAGAGTAACTAGGTTTTGGAAGCATATTCATGTAAAAAAGCGTTCTCTGGTTACATCTTAGGTTTTAAAGGCTTTAGTCTGGAAGCCGAAAGTTAAACGTTTTTAAATTTTTCTTAACCAAAGAACGCTTTTTTTACATGACAGTGATAACGATGACATGATGCCGATAGACATGATGTCGAGCATGATGATGGCCGACGAACGAGGGAACAGAAGGAGTAGGTTTACTTCTTCGATAGCTGACTCTTAACATTTATTTTTAACAGATACGTCATTGTGCTTGAGCCGGGAATGGATAACCTTGACCGCATCGAGTGTCTTGAGAAACATCTCTGGGTCGAACGCCATACCCGCGCCATATTGACCGAATTTACCATTTATAACGCGCAGACCAATCTGTTTTCCGTGGTGACACTTGTGGCAGAGTTTCCCGCCATTGGCTCCGTTATACCTCACTCCAGCATCCAGACCATTCGCCTGTACGATTATACGTCTTCTATTATATTCTTTGTCTTCACCATTTATGCCTTATTTGTGTCATTCATCCTATTTTTCACGTATCGCGAAATCAAGAACATTTACAAAACAGGCGTCCAGGCTTACGTTAAAGAGTTCTGGAACTGTGTGGAGTTTGGAATTGTCGCGTTCACCTTCACAGCTATAGCGATGTACGTTTACCGTGCGCTCACTTACCGCGACGTCCTGGACGAGGTCAGGCATGCTCCGTTCCAGTTTAAGAGCTTTCAGTTCGCAGCATATTGGGATGATACCTATACATTCAACTTGGCTATTATAGTTCTGCTGGCGAATATCAAACTCAACAAACTCCTGCGGTTTAACAAGCGTTTTTCGCTTCTTTCCTCCACGCTCAAGTACGCTTACTATCCACTGCTCATGTTCAGTATCGTCTGGGGAATCGTCTTTGTAGCATTCACTTTAGTCGCGGCTCTGGTTTTCGGTTCGTCGCTGTGGAACTACCGTAATATTTCGGCTTCGCTAACCTCCCTTTTGAGCGTCATGCTTGGCCGGACGACGTTCTTTGATTTGCGCGACACAAACCGTATCTTTGGTCCAATATTCTTCTTCGGTTTCATGTTCATCATGTCGTTCGTCCTCATCAACATGTTCTTGTCCATTGTGATCGATGCCTTTTGGGTCGTCAAACATGACAATGACAAACAGTCTAATGAGCACGAGATCGTCGACTTCATCATCGAGCGATTCAAGCTTTGGTCAGGCATAGGAAAGACGAGGAGACCGCATAGTCGGGGAAGGGTGCTGTGGGACACTGCCGTAGCCCGAATCAAGGCCGTCGATGCATTTCAAGACAAGTCACGCTCGATCACCATCACGGGTTTGCGCGTGGACAATGTCTCTGAGCTCGAAAATAGACTCGAGAAACTTGTTGATCGAACTGATGATTTGTATGACGAGATTTTTCCTGAAAAAAAGCGATTTAAAGTCTTGCAGGGAAAGCAAAGCCCCATCGCTAGAGGAGATGTTCTTGTGGGGCGCACAAGCGTAAGTAAGGAACTGTTTTAAGGTGCTCATGTGGGAACCCTAAAGGCTTTTGAGGGACTACTATTAAACAAGCAAGAATTGCTATACATTTGTCTTTCGATACTTAAACCCTTCAGGGGAACTGGGAAATAGGTTTGATTTCATAAAGAAATAATCTTAAAAATTCAAGTATCATATGTTTGTCTCCGTGAAGTCTTGCATTTATGGACTGACGTTTTGACAAATTGCACAGAGCGCAAGTCAGGAAATGAGGATAAACGATGGCCGGTGAGGTTCGAATCGAGTTTTTTCTTTTTATCTGTAGAGTTCATCAGATTTGTCCATCGCTTGTCTGTCCTGTTGGCTTACTTTACTCCTTTTTAAGGACGGTGCCTACTATTAGTGTTATTGCGCATACGTTCTGCGCATTTCGAGATACTCGGGTTTCCTAACGGTGATGCTTACTAATACAGTGATATTTTTGCGCGGTTTAAAACTATCCGGAGAAAATAGATCTTAGTAAGTACTCTTGGTATCCAAAAAGAAAATTGGGGGTCACCATGCATTTTTGACAGATAATTAAGCTTCAATTTGAGAAAGAACGCCATACGTTGCTTTGTATTTTAAAGCTTTTTACAAACATTATTCATCAATCATCTTTGAAAAATGCGTGGTTATCCCCCCCCCCCCCTCCCCAATTTTCTTTTTGGATTTCAGTAACACTTGTTAAGATCTTCATTTCCTACATAATCATAAACCGGGGCAAAATACTTTTGAATTAGTAGGCACCATCTTTGAGATAATTTGCAAAGTGGCCAGAAGACGGAGAAAGTTGAGGTTGTGCGTTCCTGCGGGTCACAGAGATTACCACGAGTCAACAAGCGTGCGTGGGCGAATGAAAGCGCGAAGAAGGGGAACGCGCCAACCGCGTTCTCCTTTTTCGTCGAATTGATTGCCGTGTTCTTTGCAGTAACCGTGCAGGGTCGGGGCCCGTTTCTCGATCGTTAAAGTCCCGAAAAGCCATTTTGGAAACTTCCACCCGTTTGTTTTGTTTCTTTTAACATGTTTTCAAGATAACAAAAAGCCAAATAGCAGTGAAGTTTAGTAACTTAAAACCTCTCTGTTCTTGACATACAAAGAAAATTGTGCCACCCGAAAAAGGCCCGAAAAGTTTTTTGGACTTCCGAGAAACGGATCCCAGGCAAGAAAATGCAGATAAAATGAAACCTTTCCTTGAAGGCGATCTTTACTTCTAAAAGTTTTAGTCTCGTACCAAATAATTTCCCTTTTTTGTACAAAAAGGCCTTAAAATTGCAGCTCAGTTGATTAGGCAACTCCCACTAGCCCAGTCATTTGGCACACAAGTAAGCATACCATTGCGACATTGCACCAAAGTTGAACTTCCTATGAAACAGTATTTAACCCGCCTTAGACTCCAGGGCCCATTTCCTCAAAAGCCGATTAACGTTAATCCCAGATTAAAAATAAACCAAGCAGTTCATTTCTCTACTCCCAAATGCTGTTCAACGCAGATTTTCGGCAGAACTTTACATGAGAAGACGTCAATCTTTAAAAACAAAAATAAGCAAAAGAAACTTTCACCAAAAAGTTGAAAACGTGAAACAAACGTTTACGCTAATCCTGGATTAAGTTAATCGGCTTTCGAGGAACCGGGCCCAGAGATACTTGTCAAGAGCCCATGTCTTAGACCGGTCAACAAGTTTGAGTGATGGTTTTTTTCCATAGCTATCTTCCCCGCAAATTATGAATCTGGAATGTACGCACATTGATTAACCAAGTTAACAATAATTGAAAGAGAGGCGAAAAATAACTCATAACTGTGTGATGTAATCGGAGACAACGTACATTGATTGGCCAAGTTCACAATACTTGAAAAAGAAGTTGTTCAAAATATAGATGTCTGAAAAAACGATCACTCGTGAGGCAGATTTTTGACTTCCTGTCTTTGTGTAAGAAATCATTTTCTTAAAGAAAAAGTATACGTAACAATGATTGTAATTATCAAAAGAGAATTTTTACTTGATTTTTTACCTAGGGGAAATATGAATCAATTGAAAAGATCCTAATTAAAAACGAATGAACTTCTTACAATTCGGTATCAGTAGCAAGATATGTAATAAATTATTTGAAAGCCAATGTTTGTTTTTTTAGTTTTTCACAGTGGATGCCCGACTTCCTCGCACTCGTTTGTTCTACCTCTCATACAACACGACGTAGAATGTAACATTTGGCGGCCATAAACACCAGCTGCCTGCAGTTTTGCTTAGGTTTTGACAGCTGATTGCACCCGGCTTCCGTGTATTTTCTGGCAGTTTATAAACTGGCCTTCACTCCTTCCGAACCGAAATTCAAAGGGAGCAGGGAAGAATCAGTGTTCAGAGCAAACGTCTCCAACAAATGTGGCCCGGGTTCGATTCCCAGACTTGGCTTCACATGTGGGTTGAGTTTGTTTGTTCTCTACTCTGCTCCGAGAGGCTTTTCTCCGGGTACTCCGGTTTTCCCCTCTCCTAAAAAAACCAACCTATGATTTGGCATGTGCTAATTACTTTGATTTGATTTAACTTCTGTCCCCAGTTGTTGTCTCAACGCTAAATACACTTGCTATTACATGCGTGTCGGTAGAAATAGACCTTTTGGCAGATACGGCGGCCATTTTGATTTATACTGTCTCGAAAGACATTATGGGATGGGGGGGGGGGGAGGGTGGCAAATTTATATGTGTTTGCCCCTGGGCATCCCATAATAGCTATTGAAACGATATAGAAATCAAAATGGCCGCCGTTTCTGCAAAAAGGTCTATTAATTTCATAGACCAAATAAGTCCAACCGGGGCCACTGACCAAACAAGCCATTCCCGACACACGGAATAGCAACGGGGCGGAAATCGAGGGACTCAAATGGTTTTTCTTGGTTGTTATATGATGTACCGCGAGGTTTTTTGAGCCTATCACTACGTCTTGTATGGTAAAAAACAATTACTTTGGTTTCACGCTCAAACGAAAAGCGCTCTATTAACGAAACACTTCCACAATATTTCTCCACACACCCTGGTAGTATGGTGTGCTTGTCCTTCGGGAGATATTCCATGTTTCTGCCCCATTCGTCAAGGCTCTTGATGAAACAGTTCTCTTACCCAACCTTCGTTGTGAAGCGTGGTTTACTTTCTCGGTCATTTTCCTCGATGGACGACGTACCTTTGTGCTATTTTTCGTGGAGAAAAATCGCTTGTAGATTTCATTCGTAGTTTGATTTGTCAAAACAAGGTAGCAGTGAAATAATGAAAATCCAGACGTTGCCAAACCAAATAAGAGGACTGTCAGAAAGAGAATGGCGAGCAAAGGATAGCGAACCAACAAATACTAAAAAGTAAAGAAGATAAAGAAAATTTGACAGGTCTTATGGTAATGGTATCTGAAAGATGAGCGTGTATAAA
>OX421452.1:5757953-5790453 GCA_949126865.1 Montipora capitata | reverse complement strand
TATCATGGACAAAACTCTTAAGAAAATTACCCTTCCAAGCACTTTCAGTTGTTAACAAACAATTCATCATACAGTACAGTGCATTTCAAACCCCCACCCCCCCCCCCCCCTCCTCACCTGGAAATCAAAACTTTCCAAATCAACATTGGATAGGGGCAGGGGCCAGGAAGTAAGGAGTAACTGCAACATTTGTGGAATTCACATGGGAGAAATATTGAACAAGTGCTTTCTGCCGGGTTGTGTGCGGTTTTCTTACCAAGTTTAAAGCCCACGATTGCAGTCGTTAGTAGAAAATGGGCAAAATGTGCAAATAAAGGACTGAAGAAATTCCTTTAGTGGCAATATTTAATAATGAGATTTTAGGTGGAAATAATCATTTCTATCTGAGATTAACACAAGCATGAACAAAAAAAAAAGATATTTGCCTGGGTTGAGAGCACTAAAACCGGCAGGTTACTACTCACAGCAGTGTTTTGATCTTGCTGGCTTCATAAACTTGCATGTGTAGCATTCTTGGGCTGCGTAATACAAACCATCAAAGGCATACTCTTCCATAAGCTCAGAATGGAGTGACGCCGTTATTACTCCAGGCTCTCTCGAGGAACAAATGAAGAATAGGGACAGATTGATGAATATCAGCATATATTCAACAATAATAAATGCATTAATGCTACTGAAATAAGGTATAACTTCAAACGTGAAAACAGCTGTTCCACCAGTGAGAATGAAGCCATATAATAACTGGATACAGGGATTTCTGAAAGAAAATTGAAGAAAACAGGTAGCAAAGGCTAAATTGTTTTACTATACATGTGCACTCAATTTTCTGCTGGTATGGTACTTCTTGACTGTACCAGAAATCAAAGGTTGAGTGACAGACCTCTCAAATCTTCCATGAATCTCATGGTGTACGTCTTCTCACAACATCAAAATGAGACACAACTAGGCAGACTCAACAGCAAGCCAACAGAATACAGTTTTCTTGAACAAATTCCTTTTTGACTTGCTAGTCAGGACTGGTGTGCAATGTAAAGCGATTGTCTGGCACCACCAGCACTTTTATACAAATCTGTATGATGCAGTTGCAATTCAAATCTGATTGACTGGCAAATATGATCATCAATCAGTACCATTCTCTCACATTGTAGTAACACTGCCGAAGAATCAGCTCATTTCATTTCAAACATTAAAAAAAATTATGCACTGAAACACAAAAGTTTTGTGGTTTTTAATAGATTGTTAAGTCTTGACTTAAAACAACTGAAATTGTGCTTAAAATAATATTAACTTCCCCCCTCAAACACACACCCTTTGATGATATTTTCTTAAAGGGACTGCCAGAGTCAACCCTGAGGGTCAGACTGGGTCCAAATTACTAAGATTATTTTACACAACTTGACCGAGAGTTTGTTCAGACTTTCAGAAGAAATTCATGTACTCAGTGAACCGTGACTGACGTGACACTACCATTGGCATTTTCTACTGGGAGCAGGGGACAACTACAGTGTACTTTCAGAAGGGTGGGGTCATTTTGCTGACACTTGGGTATTCCTTTCCTTTCCATCACTGTTTCCACGCAAATTCTTGGTGGCCTTTAAGCCACTATCAGTAATAGTCCTCGAGTAGCGAAAAGCGTTACGCTTTCTTTCATTTTATTACCAAATAAATATTTCTTCAACTTGCATTTGCTAACTTTATTATTGCCTTTTCTGTCCGACTAGTTGGGTGATACTAAAACAATTAGACCCTTCGCCATCAGGTCAATAGCCCATTCGTCTTCGCCTCATGGGCTATTGACCCGTGGCCCTTGCGGGCTACGGGTTTAATTGTTAATTAACCGTGTTTTTGACTGGTAAAGGGCAAAACATACCTTGTAAACAGAACGTAATTGGTGGCGTTGCTTATTCCACGAGTTATAGCTGCAGGAATGCATTTTTCAAAAACAGATCTTGTGAATACGATGACCTAAAATGTTAACGGAGCATTTTAACTATTTTTTTTTTAATTCTAAAAACATGCGGAGGTTGACCCCCGAATGAAATAAGAGGGATGTCAATACAATATTTACAAAGATAAGGCTTACTGCAAACAAGTATCGATGCAGCAGCCCGATCCAACCATAACGATGATACTCATATTTTCCAGCAATAACGACGTAAGATATTACTACGAAACAAAAAGTATAAATGCAAGCCATTAAAAGGAAATCCATCGTTGTGTCTTCTATCCGCCATGTTTCTTTTAACTTTTCCTGAGGTTTACATGGCGGAGATTCCTGCAGGTTGCTGCACTACCACTAATTACCGCCGGCTCAAGATTTTCGCTGTTTTTTTAGTTGTCATAGTTACTGCATCTAAGCCAATCAGATGGCAACAGGCAACTGTTGCATAGCGAAAGCTAAACAGTTTTCAAACAGTTTATCATTGGAAATTTTGTCGTTTCTAGGATATTGTACAGAGAGAAGCCGTTGAGGTGAGTAGCTTTAAGTTTTTGTCTACCATTTTCCGGTGAAGATTCCTAAAACACCGTTACTGTGGTGGCATTCCAACGTGGATTGAGGGTCGTCGTCAAAACGCTATTTTCGTATTCAAGATGCTGTGAGAGTTCCCACGATTCAAAAAGTTAATCTTGCCTCAAAAATTACGTGTAGGTTTATACAGAAGCTTCGATTCAGATTTCCATATTTAAGTGGTAAACGTTCTTCGGGATATTAGTGTTTACAGCTGACTTATCTTTGTTTTAGAATCTACCATTAATATGGCGTCTATCCACACTGAAGTTTCACCCGTTGCTCAACCGACCAGACCTAAGTCTGTTTCAAGACCAAAGCGATGGAGTGAAGAGGTTGAAGAAGGTAAGACGCCTTTCGCTGAATTAGTGGGATATTCCTGAAGGGCTGGAGTTAGTTGTTAACTGAAATGCTCCTATATAAATGAATTGGATTGAGTTGGAATATAAGGCCCAGCTTGTTTTACTTTGTATCTTCCTCTCACATTTTGTACTACTGTCTGGACTCCAGAGGGACACGCTTTTTGTGAAATGTTTTTTTATAAACTCGCATGTCGTGTTTTAGCGGGTCTAAAATCACGGTACTTTGCCTCATGGTGTTCGGAATCCGACAAAACATGCCTGCTCATTTATTACAGGGTTTATCAGTCACACTTGTCCCTCAGCAATATTTTCTTCATATTTGGAAACTAAAGGCTGGTTTTAACTAGCAAAGGAGTCGGAGTCATAATCAGTCTTAAGCGCAGCGCATTACGATGTAGTGAAGATCAAGGTGTTGGAGTCGAAAGTATATAGAATACCGATTCCGCTTATGACTCCGTGACTTATGATCTAGTTTTCCTTGTCCGAGTCGGAAGCAGGTCCGGAAGTGGAGTCGGAGTCAGAAGCGGGTCCGCAGTAATTTCCCTTAGCTGTTGCGGTATTCCTCTCCATGTATCTATTTGTATTTTCATTTTTTGTTATCATTCATTGTACTCTTGTAGTGTTCGAACAAAGCTAATAAATTAAATTAAATTAAGCAGAAGTGGAAGAACAAATCAATCACAATGCTCTATTCCAAGCATCATGATTGGTTGGTTCTTCCTCTTCTGCTTCCTACTCCGACAATCTAGTTTTCGCTGGATCATAAGCGACGGTCAGTCATGAGCAGTCAGTCGGAAGAAAATGGGAACATTCTGATTCTTCCAACTCTGATTCCGTTGAGCTTATGATTCCGCTTACAACTCCGCTCTTTGATTTTCACGAGGTCATAAGTGCTCTTATGATTCCGACTACAACTCCGACTCTGTCGCTAGTGAAAACCAGCCTTAAAAGTTAATATGTGGACATCAATCAAATAGTTCCATGATGACAGTCCTGTTCTCTTGGCAGCAAGTTGAATTGGTCAAAACATTTCATCTGGCTGTGAAAATTTAAAGAACAAAAGCCAATTTTCGAAGAATACTTACGGCATCTACAATATATTCATAAAGTAGAGAAGGAAGATGCAACAACGCGAAAGAAATGGGAACCGCTATTGCTTCAAAAATAAATAAATAAATACAGAATCCAGCACCTTGTTCTCCAACTGTACAGGCAATTCCGATCTTGTAGAGTATAATAAAATTGGTCGCTCCTCTCAAAACAAGAGAACCTCCTCCTTTTTTTTATTTATTTATTTATTTTTATTTGTTATTTATTTATTTATTTGTTTTATTTTATTTTTCTTTATTATGTAAACATATTCCGTGTTTGTGGGTGTGAGTGTTTTTTGTGGGGGGAGGGGTGTTTGTGCTTTAAAAAATTAAAATAAAAAAAAAGAGTTGAATTGGTCATGGAAACATGTCGTCCATCTAAATTTTACTTTCGAAATATGAAAAAGTGTCATTGAGGGGTGCATGTGACCAACTTATTCAGCTTCAATGAATGGGATTTGTCAACCTTGACCTTTGCTATTCTGGTGCAGTGTTCTACCATTTGAGCTATCAAGCAAACTTAAGGAGCAGGTCATCGTATCTTTGTAATTAACCCTGTATAAAACGATATACAGTATACTCACAGTAGATACATGTAATGATGACAGTTAATATACGAAAGCCTATGGTAATGGTAATGAATTTATATAGCACATTTTCTATTACAAGCAAGGGACCTATGGGTGAGATCGGACGTCAGCATATATAGGTGCCGCTGGCAGCCACTATCAGTCCATTAGCGATCTCAGCCAGGACATGAATGAATGAAATGAGGCCTCACCACAACACCGGGAGCCCCATGCCCTACTCTTTACGAATAGTGTGGGTTCTTTTATGTCCCACTGGGTTGTGAACATTCAAGGGTTGTGAGACGGGGCCTACGGTTTATAGTCCTTATCTGAGAAGACTTGAAAGTCGTAACCATTTGCGGATGTAATTACAAAGGCAGCACTTTCTCTTTAGTTATTTTAAGACCCTGAGTGTTGGTCCAGCCGGAGTCGAACTCACGACCTCCCGCATGGCAGACCGATGCTCAACCAAGCCACCGGTGCACGCCTAATATTTGACCTGCAGAGAGAATCAAAATAAGATGCAGATCATTGAAGTTACATGGCTTTCAGAAACTTGCAGTGATCTACATCCTCTACGGGGTCATTCATTCTCCCCAAAGTTCTCTTTTCTTTTGGTCAGTGCCAAGAAAATGGACTCTGGTCACAGCCAAAGCAGGCAATCCAGGAATCATTTACTTCCGGCTCTTCTGCACATTTTCAGAAATTTGAAACATTAACAGCCATCATCGGTTAAACATTATGCCATTACAGAACTGCAACAGTCACTGCATATAATTATTTTTGGCTGTGGTCAGAGTCCATGTTCTTGGTGCTAAGCAAAAGAAGAGGGATTTGGGGACAAGAGGTAATGCTGGGTCATTACAGTGGTTATCAGTCACACATGCCCCTCAACAATATTTTACACATTTCAAAAGTAAAATTTAGGTGAACATCAATCTAATATTTCCCTGACAATGGTCCTGTTCTTGTGGCGGTAGTTGAATTTGTCATGGAAACTTTTGACTGGTGTCCACCTACATTTTATTTTTGAAATATGAAAAAAATTAATGTCGTCATAGATCATCACAGGTATGGCTTTCACATGATACTTAACTTTTGTCAGATTAATCTACAATGTAGGTCACTCTCCCTGACCCCTGCTCAAACAATGTTGAATTGTCTGCATTTACAGTACTCTGAACTGGTTGCATACCTGTTTGCTTTTAACAACAATGTATGATGAGGAAGGGAGGCAGTGAATATATCCCAGTAATTGCAACATTAAGGTTATCATTGCTGTACTTAGACTAAGTACAGCTAAACATGCATGCAAATGTTGTTTGTTTTTTTCATATTTTTGTGATGTTTTTGTTGACTGTCCCAAGGAATTTTGTGTACAGAATCAGCAATTCTTTTGAACTCATTTTCAGCTTACAGGTTTCAGATTGCTGGTTACAGAGATGCCATTGAATACCGTGATGTCAAGAGGAAAGAACCAGTAAGTTATTCACCACGGGGACCATCAACTGGAATTTGGGGTGTACGTGTTTAATGGAAACAGCTTGTCCATCAAATCAAAGCATTGACATTATCTTTATTTCAAAGGGTATTTCAAAATCTGATCTTATTTTCACCCACCATATGCATGA
This sequence comes from Montipora capitata, assembly GCA_949126865.1. NCBI lineage: Eukaryota > Metazoa > Cnidaria > Anthozoa > Scleractinia > Acroporidae > Montipora > Montipora capitata. The sequence continues at coordinate 5,784,291 of OX421452.1, read as the reverse complement.
AGATATTGATGTTGCCATTGTTACCATTCTCGTTACCAGAGCCTCGGAAAGTGACCCAAGGCTCACTGGAAACCTTACATAGGAGAACATGCGCCGTAGGGTTGTTATTATAGCTAAAAATTGGCTATTGAACCTTACCGTGCCTGCTCACTCCTCGTGCTAGCATGAATGCACCAATCAGAGATGCTCTTCTTCAGAGAAGAGCTCTGGGGTCGAGATTGCCAGTCAGTTACTCAATAAAATTCATTTCTGATTTGTAGAACTTGCATTCAAAATAATGTGATCAATGATGCACTATTATTTTAACCCATTCACATGTACATGTAACTCGCCCTCCAATCAGCGAGTAAAATCATCAGGCATAACATAGCCAGAGTAAAATCTGCAAGTCTCACCTGATGAATACATTTATGATAAACGAAAATAACACACTCTGGTAATTAACGAACAACACAATAACATTTCTGATTCCCTGTTTTTCTCTACAGGACCGTTGGCCACATAATGGTTACGTCAAGAAGCTTCAGCGCAAAGATGGTTGTTTCATTTACTTTGACCGAACAAGAGAATGCACTGACAAAGATGTTTACAAATGCAAGCTGTATGGTTATTAATGAAATCATGGATTGGTGAAATTGCATGATAAACAGAAACTGAAGCGGAACAATGCACATAAGAAGCAATACACTATTACGTGTAATTTTATGGAGTATATAAAACCGGAGACGAAATTAAAAATTAACACAATCATTTTGATTCTTTTATAATTATGTACATGTAAGTGTAAAAAGTAAAATTCTCACTTTGAAATAATTATTGAGACTGTTTAATATAATTTTAATAATTAGTAGCAGCGACATGGCCTTTCATCGTGTATACGTGTATGATAACTGTCAAGTTCTCAACTGAAGATAATAAAATACATTTTTGTGTGGGTATTATAGCAAATTTTAATCTCTATAAAATAATTTTTGGGCAGATTACCAGTATACAGTAGATCTGAAATTGAAAAAGATTGTTAAGTTAAGTGACTATTTTTTCTCATTGAATGGGAGGTTTACCTTCATCACCTGTTTGTTGTCAAGGCTGGGACAGATACAGGATTTTAGTCAACGAAGGATCAGAGATTTTGAGTTACTGTACAGTACATGTACTTCAAACCAGGAATTAGGATGCTTTGTCCTCTCAAGCTTTCTTGTCACCAACCACATCCATCTAATTAGTATAAACATTTTCATTTCAGTTCAGGGGTTTGACCAAACTCCTGGATCTGTCCCAGCAAATAATGAAGAAGAAGATTCTTCCATAATAATTATGCTATGTAACTGATTGCTAGCACCGAGTTACACCTGGTTTTCACTAGCGATGCAAGCATAAGAGCACTATTTTATTTCACTGTGAAAACAGGGTTGAAGCAAGCCTGTGCTTCCTCTAAACTGTATGCTTGCATTCGCTTGCATTCACTTGCATTGTGTGAAAACGTAAAGTAGGATAACAAAAGGAAGTTTGTTGCATCTGGCCAATGAAAGCACTAAGTCTTGTTTCAGATTTTGAACAAAATGGCAGTTGCTGTGCTTTATGTCAACATTCGTTTTCACTAGCATAAGCTGTTTGTGCTTGCGTTGCTAGTGAAAACCAGGCTTTATGATGCAGGGATTAAAGTTTACAATAGCTTTCTACCATCCATGTTGCCCTTCATAATTTTAATGAGGTTCTAGGAAACGTTTTCTAACCTTTGAATATAACTGTCACTGCAAAATTTTGAAAATAATAATTATAGTAAAATGCAAGGTTTAATGCCTTTCTTCAACTTGTACTTGTAAAAAGTTACAATAAAGAACTGTATGGAGCTTACTTTTCTTTAAACATCAGCAACAAAAGAGAGATATAAGGAAAGAACTTGATAAAACATTACATACATGTACACTGTAGCAACAATCGTAATAACATAATTTTATAACTTTTGTATATAAAGGGACGCTATGTAACGCAAAATGTTGTTATTTCATGACACCCAAAATGCCCAAAAAGTAGAATGAAACATTGCAATAACTACTGTACTTAAAACTGTTGAACAACGTAAAACAAATACAAGAAATGGAAAGAGAGGCACGGATGGACAAGATTGAAACATTGCACTTGGGTAATCTTGAAAAAAGTTGGCCCAACGTCTTTCAAGTTTATGGCAAATCGCTCAGAATCATCTTGTTTTTTGATGTAACCGTACGATACTTTCATCAGTAAAGGAGTTTGAACTCGTGATCAACGAAAGATTTCCCCTAAACACCCTAAAATACATGTAACGTGACAAAAATAATTAGCCCCTTTCACTAGGGAAATTAAAGAACAAAGCCAGAATTGAGTCAACATTTTATTTCATTGAGAAAATCTTAGAGAAAGTGCTTTGTAACCAAAGTTTGTAAAGACATCAATATTAGCTGAACTTCCACCAACCACAAGAACCTGGTTAAAATGAAATCATAACAACATGTTAATGAAAAAAAATTATAAACTAGAAAGAGCGACTGAAGTCAAGTTGTTTCTTGGACTTGCCTTATTTGTTGGAGACTTGTCATTTACTTCAATTGCAAACACCGAGTTTGGAGTGCAAGGTACTTGCGATTTTAGGTCGCCATTTAACTGCCAATGAAAGATGGATGGCTCTGAACCAGCTGAAAGTATCTAGAGCAAACAAATTAAAAGTTACGTTACTTAGACCAGCTTCAACTACTGTACAAACGTTAGGCTCAATTTCCAGGCATTTTTGGGAGTTCGCTTAACATCCTCCTCCCAAAGCACGACCGGTCACGCCAAAACGCAGACTGCAGACCATGCAGACCAGGGGTAAAATATGGCGTTACCCTCACTATTATTGAGAGCTAACTGTAAACAGGCTAACCTGAATGTAACTATTTTAGGCCCAATTAGGCTAACCGAATGTTATTTAGGCCTAATTCAGCCTAACCGAATTTTCATTTTACAGACGGTCTGCACAGTCTGCAGTCCGCGTTTTTCAGTATCCCATGCACGGGTGGATCACTGGCCTGCGTCGCTTGTCTGCGACGTTCAGTACCAGCCGCAATAGACCTCTTTAGCTTGTACATTTTGTTTTCCCATTCAGACCACGTGATGTTACTCTAGGGAAACCTTTCTTTCAAATGTCGTCCTATGCACGTCAATATGTACGCATAACTTATGAAAAAACAAAAGGAAAATTCCCTTGAGAACATCACGTTGTCTGAAATGGGAAAACAAAACGTACAAGCTAAAGAGGTCTATTGTATTACCAGTATTTGTATTTTGTACTTGGCAGACAGGCAACTTTCTGATTGAAAAATCCAGTGATCCAGCCGTGATGTGTGCGGAGGAACGTGGGCATACACCATGTGTATACCTTGCACGAAATGTCATCTTATAAAATACTATAATCTTAAATATTGTTACATGTCTACGAGAACGAGACCTTTCAAATGGTCAACAAGAATATTGTGATGTAACACTGTGGGAAAACCACGTGGGCGATACACTGTGAAGACTTCAAATGACTTTTATTCACTTGACACTGTTCTCAAAGACAAGAAAAATTGGGTGTCCTTGCCATCGTGACGGTAATGTGGTCTAATAAAATAAGTCTAAAAACGTCTTTGAATAATGGCCATTTACCCTGAAAGGAATGTTCACAACTGTACAGTCATTCTAATGAGCTACCTTTAATAAAGTGTTATGCCTTTTTCAAAACAATTAATTTAACCAAACAATTAAATTTTAGCCAGACCCAAAATGTAGCTACATGTATGAGCAGATCTGCAAACATCAATCATTGAAGGCACATCCCAAGTGATGCAATTTAACTTACAAGGTCATCATGAAAGACAGCCGCTTGTTGCACGGATGATGTTTGTAGAACACTTGTACAAGTCATGGTCCGCAAATGCCACATAGACAGCAAGGGACCACCGCCACAAACCTTCAAGAGTAAGATTAGTAAACTTGCTTTATTTGATTTAAATTTTTAACAATAACAATTATATTATTATTACATTTTCAGCCTCGGATATTGGAAATTGACAAAACTTGATGAAGATGCGATGTTGTGTAATACCTGGTGGTCAGATAGACACAGACGTTTCTTACCTTTTTGCGTACTTCTAAGCTTCAGAATTGATCCAAAGTTTCCACAAAAACGTTTTTTTTTTGGCTTTATACCAAGAGAAATTTGCTTTCCGGCAAAAAAAAATTTTAGTTTAGCAGTTGACGCAAAGCGCATCAATTAATATAGACCCTATGCAAAAATGGCTGCCTTTAAATTATTCTTTTGTTCATATTCAAAATAGCCCAACTAACCTCGTTCAGGATAACAAATTCTTTAGAATTTTTGGTCTCAAAAACGCGGTATTGACTTTTGTATAATATTTGTTACTTACTAGCCAATCTCCTGTGTGGTCAATGGCAACACACCCAATCCAAGAGCCTACATGCGGTCTTTGAATGTCCTGACAAATGGTGACACAAATGCATGAAAGCATGAAATATATAAAACTAGACCCTCCATGAGGGTACACTGGGTTGCCCGTGGTACGTGAACCGTTCCAGACGATTTTTTCAAGTTGGGGGGTCATTAAGACCATGTAAGGGGTCACCCAAAAGTTATACCAGCAGAGGCCCTTTGGCTCACAGGTTCTCACACGTTCGTACGACGAAACAGATCTGTCCTTGCGTAATATGTAGCTCTAACAGTGCACGATATTGTTTTGGTATTGTCTATCATTGTAGTTAAGTGCCATGGTAGAAGCCTTGGGTAAATAGCCTGAGAAGACATGTGGTTACTAGCAAAGTACTGAACCCAGAAAGATCGAAGAAAATAAATGGGAAGTGAGAAACATTGGTTTCTGGGCTGACATGTTGATAAACTTCTTTCACCACAAGTTTACGCGTGCCCTCTGAGCATCTGACATATACCCCTTCGTACCACCATTGTTTCTGCAAAGTCAAAAATTTACTCTCCAAGACGAGGTTATTTATCACCAGGTAATTCCATCATTTTGGAAATAGCAGCTACTATATTATTCACCGGCGTCACAATTTTTTGCTGATTTTGGGGCTCATTTTGTTGAAACTCAAGCACGCTTCCAACAGACCTGTTTATTTTCATGAAACCTTTCCTGCTTACACAGCAATACTAAAAATATCCTCCCGTATCAGGTTTCAACCTTAAGCTCGAAAATTCAATACACAACATGATATTATAATTCACAAAGGCAGAAAATATCACAGAATCCTTTTCCAGCGAAACATTTTATTGAAACAAACAACATGAGATGCACTAAAACGCCATTCGCGTTGCAATGACTTTCCATTGCTGGTTAACAAGAATAACAAACTCACGAGGCAGAATGTATATTTATATTTAATTAAATTAGCACAACAGAAAAACGCTAACCTCATTTTGACACAAAAATGCTTTACTATTGCCATAAAAACTATCCAGATAAGCTCGCATCTTATAAAACATGATGAATTCATAAAGGCCACCTTTTCCAGCAAACAATTTTTTGAAACAAACAACATATTTGCTCTTAGAGGCGAAAACCTCTTCCTATTTCATTGCGTGCGTGAAGACAAGAAACTCAATCGTGTCAAATTACCATGTACTTCAGGTTCAAACCCTTTCCTGAAGAACATTTTCCTTGAATAACAAGAAAATGCTTTACTATTGCCATAAAAACTATCCAGCACACATATCATAAAACATGATGAATTCATAAAGGCCACCTTTTCCAGCGAACAATTTTTTGAAACAAACAACATACATGTATTTGCTATTAGAGGCAAAAACCCCTTCCTATTTCATTACGTGCGTGAAGAGAAAAAACTCAATCGTGTCAAATATGCGCAATATTACAACAAACTAAAATTTCAGGATCAAACCATTTCCATGAAGAACCTTTTCCTTGAATAATGAAGCACAAAATAGACAACAAGCTTTCTTTCAAATAATTCTTGGCTGTCACATATCCAATTTTTTTTTACCTGAAAGACTGTGCAAAGTTGATCACAGATCCACTTAAGGTGTTCGATTCGTTCTCTGTCCTTGTTGAACCCATATAAGTTACCAGAGAATTTTCCATTTGGTTTCAGTGTTCTACATAACAGCACACTTGGTAAATATTATTTTAGAAATGCAGCTCACTTTGATTTCTGCTCGACGGCGACAGATTGTTGTCGAAGTCCATTACTTGTCGCTTTTGAGATTCCAGATGTTGGTTTTCACCGCCTGCCTAGTTTATTCAGCTGACTTTCCATTATTGAGCTCCATAAGGGTATATTTTGTTTAAGGATCCACTAAAACGCCATTTGCGTTACATGACTTTCGACGCCATTGCAGGCTACAATAGGTTAATGATTCTACTGTGTCCACCAGAGAAATCTACGCAGTTCCACTACCCTCTCGATCCTAACAAAATACGCGCAGAAGGCTCTATGCACAAAGATACCACTTACCAGGGGAGTGACAGGCAAGACTTTTACCGACACGGAAGAAAAAATGAAAAATAACACCGAACAAATGCCATCCACTTTTAGACTGGGATTGCCATACGGCAACCCAGTAAATATAGCCAAAAACAGAAGTTCAGAAATACATGTAGATGCAGAGCTTGGGTGACAGTGCCAAGAAAGGTTGCTGGGAAACTGAGGAGACACAACCTGGACCCCCACAATGACTATGTCAGTGGGAATATAATTTTTATTCTACATGTATCCTGACCAATCCTATATCTAGTTAAGGTACAAGTCAGCAAAGGTTTATGCAATAGGGATGTCCAGCCCACTTGCAATGCCCACCACTTTTAATAGCACAAAAGTCCTTTATTACAATACAATACAATACATACTTAAATGACTGCTCCCCATAGGGGCTTTTCAGGGCCAATGAAACACAACGACAGAACAGAACAACAACAACTGTTAAGAATCCCAACTGGCTGGAGGCAAACCAGTTGCCTATTTACAAGTGCGGCTGGGAAGTTGAACCAGGGACTACCAGGATCAAATTCAACGAGTGGTCAGAGCAGGTCTTAAACCCAGGATCTCCGGATCTCAAGGCAAGCGCCCTAACCACTGGCGGTCCATAATATTACAGCCATGTACACTGTATTTCATTCTGTATCAGAACCAAACAGCACTTGTTGGAGATTACATGTAACTTTCTGTGAAACAGGTGTGTTAAAAAGAGATTGTCTTATTATTAATTAAGGCCTTCATCTACATTTTGGTCCAATAATGCATTCAGTACCTCATTTTTGCATGGCTGTATCATGTCAGTCATTGATCCTTTCAATCTGTAATCTAAAAAATTAAAAATGAATGAACTCATTGTGTACCTTAAAATTCAGTAATCAGTATCAAATCCAAGCAACTGATGTACATTGGCCAACATGTCAGCTGATGCGTCAGCTGACACACTGTGGTGTGGTAATTGAGAGCACAAACACATTGAAATAAGCAATTATGATAGCTACTGGTACTTATGCCATAAACGATAAGAAACTGTAACATGTACATAATTAGATAATAATAATTATTGGTAACTTATAAAGCGCATCTTAACATGATGTGATGATCAGATGTGAAAAACCTAACCACATGATCAGAATTATGAACAAACCTAACCACTACAGTGTACAGTTGATCAACAAACAGTGTTACTGTCGAACAATGCATTGGCGGACAAGTCATGTTTATAGCCAACATGTTGCTTGGATCAAATTGCCCCTGCCAGTAAAAAGATTGAATGGCTCATCTCTTTCACGTGTTGGAGCAAATTGACATCACATGTAATTGGTAGGTCTGGAGCAGTTTTCATCATTGAGTGTTGAAAGGAATCATTAAAAACTAAGGAACTGTCTGTACAGCGGCCTCATCATACTGCGAGATCCATAAAGCTCACAGATCAGCCTTCCTCGCCATAGTCTCCATGCAAGCAGCTTTAATACTGGTTGGAGCATCCAGCAAGTACATTTACAGTGTTACAGAGGGTTGTTAAGGTTCAAATCTCATCAAAGACTTGCCATGGCTTTTTCCGAGTTCCAGCCAGTCATCATATATAAAATTAACGTTCAGGGATTATTTCAAGAAAACAAGTTTGTTACCCCACAATCTCACAGTTCCATCTTCTGCTCCACTCACACACTGACTTTGCTTTGGTCTCAGACTTAAGCATTGAACATAATCTGTATGACCAGTAAGAGCACCCTTAAATTAAATGAAAGAAACAATTCCAGTGTCCACAATTTATTGTATTATCATCATCATTATCATTGGTTTCTGTTTGTAACATCACTGGAGACAAACCAGTTTACATTATTCTGCTGCAGTTTCTAAACATTTGATCATAAAATTTAATGTTTTTGTACATTAATTTGCAAGTACAATTGAAAAACATGTACCTGTATTTCCTGAACAAATTAAAAAATGGCTTTGTCATCATAAATTTTACCTTGCAAGTTCCTGACTCAAGGTCCCACATATAAATATTGCTATCTCCACAACCGGAGAACAATGTCTCTTCCTTTCAAAAGAAATTAATACATAACTTAAACATTAATTTTAGAGTTCCTCATTTAGTGTGCTTACATTAATATGTACAAATGGAAATATCAGAGCGCAAGAGAAAAGCACTCAATACTAATTGTACAGTAAGCTGACATCTGCATTACCGCAAAAATTACCATATACATGTGTATACCCCACTTTGCCCAAAAACAGCATGAAATAACCAAATTTAGGTTTTCAATTGACATTAGCATGACAAATGTGAAGCCAAGTTGTTCTCTATCTTTACTAACAACCATTCTTGCCAATCCAGTCCCCCTCACTGATACTACACAACATGAACATGGTAGTCCATGAATCATAAGATAAGTGGGAAATTGACGTTAGTAGCTGTCATCACTAATTAAACTCCCTATTTAAGCCCCTTGTCCCCCCTCCCACACCCTTTCATGCACAGACAGTCTTAACCAAACAAGCTATTAACAAGGACGGTGCCTACTGTTGTTACTGCACATACGTTCTGCGCATCTCGAGATACTCTCAGACTGGTTTCCTATCGGTGATGCTTACAAATACAGTGATTTTTGCGTGGTTTAAAACTATCTGGAGAAAGTAGATCTTAGTACGTACTCTTGGTATTCAAAAAGAAAATTGGGAGTAACCATGCATTTTGAAAAATAATGAAGCTTCAATTTAAGAAAGAATGCCATACATTGATTTGTATTTTAAAGCTTTTTACAAATAATTATTATTCATCAATTATCTTTGAAAAATGCGTGGTTACCCCCAATTTTCATTTTGGATTTCAATATAACACTTGTTATGATCGAAATTTGCTGCATTATCATAAACCGGGGCAAAAATGTCTTCGAAATAGTAGGCACTGTCCTTAAAATACTTAGATGGCATTTGCATTTGGCAAAATGCATGTACATGTACACTGTGTGTATGTCATTCTCCACAGGTTACAATAGGTCTGTATAAGAAAAAACTATGGCCAAGGTCCCAGAAATATTCTCCATAACTGCAGCTGGTTAATTCCTCCAAATAGACAGACCAAGGTCATGTACAGTTTTGATGATTTGGCTTTGTTTAAGGAAAACGCAGACTTATTATACAATGTGATCATAATTATTTTATTTTGTATTTTCTAGCAGTGTAAACTATGTGCATTTATCTGTTAAATAACTATAGCACTTGGTCTTTTTATCAAGGCTGTCAACCCCAATAGTCTTCAAATAATATTGAGAATTAATAGGGATGGAATGATAGCTGACATCATAACGCTTGTGACGTCATCTCTGGTGACGTCATATTACACCTTTTACTCAGAAAAATACTAACTTCTTTTTGACTCCATTTGATACAGTATATGATATTTAAACCAGGAAGCTTTACAATTTTTTCAGCTGCATTAATTTTGTCTTTACAAGTAATTGGAAACCAAAAGTTAAATGTCCTAAAGACTCTCTCTGAAGCGAAGTAAAATCAATTGACATCTTCAATCTCCGCGATTGTACACAAGACCTCACCCAACCTACATTTGTACACTGTACTAAGGCAAAAAGTCAAAAATCATGCGAAAAAGATGTAATTGGTATTGCAACATTAATTTTGATTTGATTGGTTTATTTCAGACCAATCACATTATTGCTTAAATTACAATCCATCAATAGCAACAAACGGTTTACAAGTGAGAGTTCATGAAACGGTTGAATTTTGTTATAATTACACTGTCTTGTATCAATGTTAAAAGAACTCACAAACAACACAAAGTATTTGAAATTTTATTGTTCTGAAAGTCGATTCTCACTACAAATGACAAACTTCAGCAATTACAATGTAGATGTAATCGGGAGATTTCAGACCATAAGATTGTCTTGAGACCGGGAGATACGGTCCAAAATCTGGAATCTCCTGGATTATCCGGGAGAGTTGACAGCCCTGTTTTACAGTCTGCCTTTGCAATAATAGAGCACAGTTTAACCCCTGAAGAGGCCCCAACTAACAAGTTAAAATTTAATCATCTTTCATTAGAGAGAGTAAAATAAATAAATAAATTATTTATTATAATATTTATTATAATTGTATTTTAAGTATCCTTTTTCGGAGAGAAAGGGTTAAAGGGGACCTACCTTGATGTTGCTAACAAAAATGAACTAATAACATTAAAAGAGAATTAATTTCCTTGCTATAAGTAAACAGTGTGGTCCATAACTAGAGGTCTGTACTATACCATCAGACACACTCACTGGATAACAATAATTAAGGCCTTGTCACCAATCAAACATGAGAGCTTGGTAATGCATTGAAAAAATAATGAACTGTATTTCAAACAACTTACCTGACTAGCAAATACTAATGCATTGGTTTCTGGTATGTCAAGGGAATTGCTAAAGAGACAGAAATGTAATATAAGATGAGTTAGTAGAGTTGTACAATAATATATAAATAGTATAATTCATTATTGAAAGTTTGCTGTACCTGGCAGGAGGTTTTAGCGTCCAAGCTGGTGATGGACACTGATCAATAAAACATAAAAGAAAATACAAGAAAGTTGAAGTCTTATCTAGATCACCACAGTTAAGCAGCAACTTATAAATACATGACTGTATAAAGCAGGTACAAAGAAAGCCTACATGTACTGTACAAAAATCAAAGCATTAATTAAACAGGGTTTCATCCCAAAACCATGTGATGCAATATCATATTTTCCAATTCTCAAGGCTGGACTGGATCTACATGTAGCATGAAATGGAGGCTAATGCGGGCAAATCTTAATTTGTTAATTTGTGTGTGAAAAGATTTGCCCTGTGCATTAGCCTCCATTTCATGATGCATGTAGATCCAGTCCAGCCATGAGAATTCGAAAATGGTCTATTGTGCCACACTGCTCTACTAATAATTGAGCTATCAAGCCAACTGGGAGCCAGTCACTTCACTGTGAGTTGGGGTGAGGCTAAATCGCGTGGGTGGGTGGGTCGTGGGTAGGTGGGTCGTGGGTCGTGTTTGTTTGAAGATAAAAAAAGATATCTTACTATTAGCTCTCTCAGTGCTCGGTCCAAATTTGTCTTAGGTCTTAGGTCTTGTCTGTTTCGAAAATTTCCAGTCGTTGATAAAAAAAAAAGGATTAGGGTTAGGTTAGGGTTAGGGACCCACCACCCACGATCAACGACTCACGACCAACAACCCACGACCCACAACCCACGACCCATTACCCACGACCCACCCACCTACGCCAATTAGACACTCTCGTGAGTTGTAGTTGTATCCCACAAGAGGCAATGCGTGTATTTTGCACTATCTTGAATTATGGTTTGAGCATAAGCTCTCCCTCGTAGGGAATGCTGAGGATTTATTTCTGTACCTTTCTGAAAAGTCAAAAATTATGCTGATCCTTTCCCTTTGAGTTTCTTGAACTTTTGCTCCATTGACAATTAGCATATTTCGAACTTTCTTCCTAGGGTTCCCCTTAAGTCTAAAACTGCATGTTAAGAACATGCATGTACATGAATTTGTATGAACATGTATGCCAACTGGAATAAGGGATTGCAGTTCTAACCTCTGTTTTATCAAGAATTTCATCCCACCTCCATCCATGAATTTCAGAGGATCCTCCACTAAAGAGAGACATGAACACAATGGGTCATTTGCATAATGGTGACCCCTGGGAGTGAGACTCTGTCTAACGCCAGACTATTTTACTCCTCAACTGGGGACGTCCTGGGATGTTAGAGGTGTCAAAGGGTTCTAATTAATAAGTGGCCACAATGACCAATTGTCCATTTTTAAGCAATGATGATGACAATGACATTAATGCTGATGATGACGATAAGGATTGCCATTAGAAAGATGTGGGAAGAGAAAAAATGTTCCCCATACAAGTAGGTAGGACAGAAATCTTAAAGCCCTTGGCATTGACAAGTCCATTCAGCTCCTTTGAAAACTGCATTGTGTCCGAACAGCAAGGATCCCACCCACAGAAGGTACTTTCAGACTGTATAGCAGCACTAAACACACAGGCTTGCTACATGTAGAAGAGGAATGCCAGTTGTAACTGCAACATCTTTTATTTATACAAGAAATAATGTCATAGGCAACGTACATGTACAATCACTGTGACACTGTACAGACTATTTCTATTTACTCATTAATAATTCTACCTGATAAGAAACCTGTCTATAGATATAAGACTGTAAATTGGACCACTATGACCTGAAACCGAAAAAAAATGAAAGAAGACTTTATTATTTTCATAGTAAATTAACAATTAACTTGGTATTTACTGTACATCATAAGCTTCCATTCAGACTATCCCTTTCCTATTAAGCCAAAAATACTTACTGTAGATCTCTTCATTTAGAAAAAAATATCAACCACTCTTTAACACATCAAGCAATGTCACAGTGGTAGTGAAAAACCCACTAAATTTTATATCTCAGCAAAGGTTAATGCAGATTAATTCCAACCCTCCCGTTTTGGCTGGAAAACTCCCCTTTTCGGCAAATACAGTATTTCCAGCCTCCTGTTTTTGCTTAATATTCCCCCAGTTTTTTAAACTTTTTCTAATTAATATGACTGTGTTTTCTTTGTTTAACCAGCCTTTTTAGCACGATTCTTTGCCATTTTTCAGTATTTAATAAATTGACCTTGAAATTGTCAATAAATGAAGCCCAATGCTTGACCAAACTCCTGTCCATTTTTATTTTTATGCTACATTCCCCATGCAAGCAAATATTGTTGTAAAAAAATGTGATATGGACCAATAGGCCTTAAGCTTTCACTGCCTGTTAAAAACTCCACAGACTATTTACCATTGACTGTGATCTCAAAATGCTGGAAATGGAGTCTTAGAGGCACATATATCTTGACGTTTTTCCCACGGAAGCAATGCAATAATAGAATCATGGGTTGCTGGTTCAAAATTACTAACAGGGTTGTAAAGTCCAACATGCACAATAATGTTCACCTTGGAAAAGTATCAATGGTCTTTTGTTATGTGAAGTTGCATCTGGTGCCAGAGCAGCAACGACACTGAAAACAGTACAAACATGAGCTACAAAGGAACCCACAACTTGCAGCACAATAGGGGTGATGAATGGTAAAATCAGACACTTGCCGAGATGCCGAGACCCTTGTTTGTGAATCTGAGACCGAGACCAAAACATGCAAGACTTCACACCAAAATAAATGCAATATAATTGACACTTTGAGACTCGTCACAAAGACTGTCAAGATTTCAAGATCAGATGAAAAGTTTGCAAGTGCCAAGATTTTGTGGACACCATTCACCACCCATTACAATCCATTTAAAATAGTTGAAAAAACTGCTAAATTAATTAACTCTGGCACATATTGCATAAGAATAAAATCCAATGACATTGTATTCTGGCTCGTAGTGTCAGGGTATGTATTCCGTAGTTACAGCACTCCGCTATAGATTTATAATTTCCTGGTACAGCTCTGACCTGGTTGGATGTCTTTGGAGAAACAATGAAAACTTCACAGACTGTCCCTTGTCATAAAGGGATAAGGCAACTTAACATGTAAAGTTTTTAAAAGTCATACAGTAGGCTGTAGGCAGATCGGTGTCAAAATGCTATGTGCTTTCTTGTACGTCTAGCATTCTTCCTCAAACAGCAATTAGTTGAGATAATTTTATTTAGTCAGGAATTTTAAGTACCATTGAAAGAGAGCAGGCAGTGTGGCCTTGAGAACCGGAGAACCCAGGTTCAAAACCCGTTCTCACTAACCACTAGTTGAATTTGATGCTCATCATGGTACAGTGTTCCTGATTCAATTTGTCAGAGCCCTGCACTCGGCGGGTCTAAAACACAGGTCACATTCCATAGGTCAATCATGGCAGGTCATTGTTTTACCTTTTTGAAAGTAACCCAAAACCCTCAATTTGGATAACCCTAGGCCTGTGTTTTAGACCCGCCGCCCTGCACTTTAAATAGCCAACTGGTTTGTCTCCAGTCAGATGGGATTCTTATAAGTTGTTGTTGTTGTTGTTGTTCTGTTCTGTTGTTTCAATGATTGTCTTTCAATGGACCTGAAACTCCTGTATGGGGAGTGGTCAATTAAGTATGTATGTTGTACGTGGGGATTGTAAACTGCAGGTTGCAGGTCACTGTTTCACCATGGCTACATGTATTAAAAGAACCCAAACCTTTACTAATGCAAACATTAGATGTAAACACTATGCTTAAGATAACGTTTAAGCCTATGGTAAGCATTTTTGTTAAGGTTTGGGTTGTTTCAGTTATGGGAAAACAATGGGCAAGATTCCGCACAGGTCCCTACTTCATTATGCATACACTCCTTTGTTTCAAGAAAACAATAGCGATAACAATAGACGTCCTTTGGGACTGTGGCTCTTTGTTTTTTTTTTTTTAGAGGTTTTTTTTCTAAGTCTACATGGACTTAAAAAAAGTCGGTCGAAGTTCTATCTGAAATACGGAAAATCGAACAGTTTTTCCTGCAATTTCGGCACTTTTCCTGCAATTTTACCCATTTTTCAGTTTTGGAATAAGTGCAAGAAGTGGAGTTTCAAGCAATCGTTGTAATAGGGTTCAGATTTGCAAACATAACAAACAAACCAAATAAAAGTCATAAGAAATTTAATGGCTACCTGCTCTTTTTATCGTGAAATTGTTCTTCCTGTCTGCTTAAAAATTCGCCGAGACACTGCAAAGTGTATATTTTCTTCCTTTCCTGTATGCAGGATCACGATCGGTGCATTTAGAGGGATTTTGCAATTTATCGCTCTTGGTAGAGATCGGCAATATGCTCAATGATACTCCCAAGTAAATAAATAGCTTTGGTAGAGATCCATGGATGTTCCCGTACGAGGCATACTTCGTTTCACTCCCCACCATGTCTTTTCAATGCGCTGCTGTGGGCTCGTTTGTCTGGGTCGACGAAGTTTAGGCAATGCTTAACTGTGAGATGATGTTAGCCCTTGTCTTGTAGGCAGTTGTAAACTTTCCGGCCACAGGTAGCTAGGGCTAATATTTTTTCAAGGAAAGTTTACGGTCAGAAAATTAATATGTGTTCTGGCGGATTGAAGGCTATCCATTGCAGTTTTTTCTTGAGCATCGCGAAACAGATCCATCTCCCGATGCGGCACTTTGTATTTGCCAACTGACTGCGTTTTCACACAAGTTTTGGACACGGAAGACGAAAGTAAATTGTTTTCTTTGCACCACTCTATGCACAACTCTGGAAAGGCTATAAAGCAGGGACAATTTCCAAATGATCAAATCTCCCATTGCTGTTTTACTTCGGTAGCCATCTTAATTATTACGAAGACACAAGTTTGCTTCAAAAGAAGGGAAATAGAAACGATTTTAATTGCAATGAACTCGTGCATGAAAGTTTCCCATGAAAGATGCACCAAGCATGCAGACTTTAAGCGTGGTATACTCTTCCACGAAGTGAACTTGTAAGTGTGCCGCACGCACGGGGCATGAGGGAAAAGCAGGTCACAGTTCACAGCAATACTGGAAAACCTAAAACTATCACAGGGACTAACCTAAACAGTGCCTTTAGTCGTAATTAGGGTTACGGTTAGCATTATTAAAGGGATAGGTTGTTTCAAGAGTAGTAAAACAGGGATCTCTTAACGGTAACCTACAAGTGTAAGTTCGATTGTAGGTGCTCGGCGCGGCACGTTTATATAATTACGTATCATTGTTATGTAAATAGTCAGCCAGAATTCAAAATAAATATCATTTTCAAGGTGTGAATTAGCAACTTGACACATTAGCTCAGTGGTCAAGTAATCCAGAGGTTTATAGTGGGTCGGAGTTCAAGGCAAGCTGCGAGTGGATCTGGAAATAAGAACAAGACGAAGGGATAGAAAGGGTAAAGCTGGGACAAAAACGAGTAACGGTGTGGGCGATGAAGGGAAAGAAGAGAGAGAGGGAGGGAGAGAAAAAATGAGATCCGTTTTTATTCATCCCGTAAGTACAAATTACCCATGTATACATTCGGTTCTCTTGGGTATACGTATTGTTCTACAAAACAATAACGCGAATGAATAATTAATTTATTCTGCATGCATAATGAAGTAGGGACCTGTACGGAAATCATTCCAAACAATGACCTGCAACCTGAACTTTGCACCCTCCGTGTTCCATCTACACTGTATGTACGTATAAAGAACAATTTCCGTTTAGCTAGATCTATGACTGCCCGATGTGAAAATTATTATATCTTATCTTTACAGGTTGCACAACAAAAGAAGCGGAATGAAGTTTTTTAACAAACTGTAGAGCCGTGGAACTTGATTTGACTGCGTATACAGTAGTAGGTACCCTACCTAAAAACAGCGATGTGTCCAAAGTTGTTACACGCTGCTAGAAAGTTACCACAAGGCGAAAAGGCCGTAGCAAACACCGTTGTGTGAAGTTCCATCCGTCTTTTAAAGATCTGATCCTGAAGGTAATCGTATAAAATTTATAAAGGCAACATTAAAAAAATATTTATTAAATATTTTTTTAATGTTGCCTTTTTTTCCAAAAGCAATACAATTAGGAAAAACATCGCTGTGTTCTCCTACAGACAGCTCACCTTATGCTCAGCCGCCATTTTCTTTTCAGGTCACGTTGTTTTCCGTTACATGACATAGCTAACTTTTGTCATGGAATACCGCCGGGCAAAGTACCGCTGGCTGAAGTTCAGATCTAAAAAATTTAGGCTCGTCCATCCCCACAAACGCCGTTTGTGGGGAGGGACGAGCCTAAAAACGGCTGCGAAGGAGGCTAAACAATACGAAGATTTCTTTCATCGTTCTTGCGTCACTGGAGGGCAACGCGTCTTTTTATGATTGATATGATCCGTTGAGCATCAGACTACTGTGCGGGAAGTCGTGAGATCAAAACTCTGGCCATACCAACCCTCAGGGGCCAGGGCAGGGGCGGATCCAGGAATTTTTGATAGGGGGGGTCCAAACCTTGACTCAGAAAAACACTACATAAACTTTTTTCAGATTAGTGGCAAAACAGAATGGCTCTCCATCAAAAAACAAGTCAACCAGTTGAGTAATAATAGGCGATCCTGCAGATGGGAGAATTTTAGACTCAAACAAGTAGTAAAAAAAAATTTGGTTAGGGAAGGGGGGGGGGGGGGGGTCCGGTCCGGTCCGGTCCACTGCAGGGATTGGTCGATAAGTAACCCTCCCCCTCATGTGACCAGGGTTCGATTCCCAGACTCGGCCTCACATGATGTGACTTGATCTGTTTTTTAATTTTCCCAGGGTACTCTGGTTTTCCCGGTTGGGGGGGGGGGGGGGGGGGCAAATACCCTAGATAGAGCCCTGTATTGGTCATCGTGGTGATCACAATAAATAACAAAATGTATAAACGTTTGGGTCACGATGTGGTCACTTAGGTTGTAGACTGCGACGTTTCGCGATCGACGGCTTACTGCTGGTGTCATCAGACGATGAGTCGACTGGTTACTTTCCCTGATAATTTCGAAAATCCTTGCTATTTTAAATCCTTTTTGTTGTTCAGGTTTCGATGTGGATCTGGTCCGGTACGTTGTGCATCTTCTTACCTTTTTTATTAGCATTCCTCCACCCCCTCCTCCCACGTTACCGCTTTGTAAGAGTCGAACTCTCCCTTTTACGCCTTCTGCTACATTATTTCTTTTAAATTCTTTGTAATTTTTTTGCTAATGTAAAGATATATAATTGAAGTAGTTGCGGGTAGTTTCTTGCGTTATAAACTTTTTTTGAATAATGTATGTTGCAGTAGATCTCAGCGCAGGGGAGAGTCCAACTTCAAGGGTTGCCTATCGTATCTCCGGCCACAGCTGTTTCAATGATAACAGGGTCGCGCTAAGTATTTTTCTAACAACAAAGAACATAATAGATTCATTCTTTGAGAATCCTTTTTGTCTCAGATGCCTCGATATAGCAACACACCGTAATTTGTAGCTGTATTCGACTCCTCAATAACTAGGCAACTATTGGCCTGTCACTTTGGGTGACAAAGTGACTTACATAGTCATACCACTTACCCAAGTTTGTCAATATTGTTTCGGTTTATTGCGTCTGAAAGTCTGAAAATTAGTAGACCAGATACTTTTTCTGGTATCCGATACCGCTAGTCATGGCGATTGACACATCTTTTGTTTGACAAACCAATGCAGCTATCATTCAGCCTCGGTGAAAATTAATAAAGTTAAGTTGAGCATGTGCAAATAATAAGAGCTCGGAATTGTGGAAAACTCATTAGCGATAAAAACTAAAATTTGGCTTTAGATTACAGGGCAAACTAGTTATCGTAAGCTAAAGAAATTAAGTAGAGTTGACGTTTCACCATCTCCGCCGGAAAGAGTTCTAAGGTCTGTAATTAACGCTAGAAGCCTCTCTTCAGTTTCGGGAAACCAATTAACCTTTTGTCAAACAAGTTGAGACTAATTTGAGACTACATGTATAAGGTTTCGTGTTTTACTTCACACAAACGGATTATCACATATTCTTTTCAAAGTTTTCCTTGACTTTTTTTTCACCTGGAACAAAGAATAACTGATAAATTGGTGAGCTTCATAACAAAGAATATAATAGAATCGTCAAAAAGCCTAATTGTATTATGTGAATTTACGCTTTCGCTATCTATATAGATATAACAATTTGTATCTCATACATATGAATACTTTTACGGTTATTAAAGTCAGTTGGGCCGATGACTTCAGTGAACGTGTTAGGCGAGGACAAGTGACAGAATCAAGCTAGAATCACGAAAGGTAAGAAATCAGTTTATGTTAACCTGCAAGGAAAGAAAAACCAGTTTTAGTTTTAATGTCAAAAATAGATGACATGGAAAAATATCCATTTTGGTTTTAGAAGTATAGGAGGTGAGAAAAATCAACTTCGATGGCGGAAAAAAGATTGAACGAGGATGATCGGGCAGAAGAAAGATAAAGCTCTTTTTCTGACAAGGAGATTTGACAATTGTAAAAGAGATTCACAAAGTTCTCATTCAACGATATTTTGTATCATAGATCTAGAACGTTTTATATAGAAGAGTATTGATCATTTATTTGATATGATTGCCTTTACAAATGATTATATGCACTGAACAATAGCCCAGTGACCACCACACATCGGGTCGAAAGCATCGCCAGTGGGACTTTTTTCCGTCCCTGAATTTTTCAGGTCTCTATGAACCGATAATTGCTTAAATTGTCGAGCTGAGTGCGAGGATCACTCATTTCTCTCAATCCTCTCCCCTTTTTGTCGATTACAAAGGAGTTTTATCAAAACGTTTAGTTTAATATGAGCTTAGAATTTTCGCGCCTGGAAACGCTCTTAAGACGTTCTTACGGTCAGTAATGACACGTATTACTCAACGCGGACATAATACGATCTCAGTAATACTATTCGATGTAAATTCAACTTATGCGATATAAGAGCACAGGGTTCCTGGTGTTGTGGTAGTAAGAACAAATGGGTCAAATTAAGTCACTGGTAAAAGCTTTTGTGCTGACCTCGTCTCACAATGGTGAAACTAATGAACTAAACAAAACCAAATAGGTTCATTCTTTGACCCAGGTGGAAATCTTCTTTACTGATATGCCTCGATATAGCAACACACATATTCGATTCCTTAGTAACTAGGCAACCATTGCCTGACACTTTGAATGACTTATTGCTTGACATGGTCGTATCACTTAGCAAAGATTGTCAATATACTGTTTGGATTTGTTGCATCTGAAAATCTGAAAAATGAGTAGACTATTGTAGGAACTTTTTCTGGTATCCGATACCACTACTAATCATGGCGATAAATACCTCTTCCTCAGATGGTCTACTTTGCCTATCATTCAACCTTGAATCAACCTGAAAATTAAATTTAACTAAATGGATAAAGGTGTTTAGGTTTCTAAAGAAACTTTGGTGCTGCGTCGGTGGGGAAGTGAAACACACAAAAAGGTTTATGACTGGGTTGATACAGCTGTTTCGAGAAAGATTGTCCAAAGAAGCACATATATATCGCATGCTACAATGCCGAAAGGCATTATGGTAAACTGTCAGTTTGAGTCAGCGAAAACATGACGGCAATGCTATCGAAAACATCACACATAGAAACTCCCGTGACATGCTCATGCTATGTTACTGACATTTAGATATGAGTGAGTTTCAAAATTCAGTGAAATGATCCAGGCCATGAATTAGTAACAAAGGGTTAGGATTCACAGAGAAAACATGATTCTCACGACTTTAACTTTAGTTATTTTATGTCATGTTTTGCAGAGAAAGTCGGAGAAATGTACCAAAAATCGTGGCACACGTGCAGAGCCATCGTTTTTGCTAATATATCCTTGGTTCTTATACTTGTTTTGGTAGCGTGATGGCGGGAGAGAGGTTCAACATAATCCTGCACGAACTGTCACTTCATCAACGCTATATCCTAAGAACTCTGTCATCCAAATAGCTCGCCATCGTGGGTCTTCACTGGACGGTCGTGGTATATTCGATTCTGGGCGTTCGCTAGAAGTTGAATTTATTTTATTGAATATTTCCCATACTGCCTTTCGGCATTGTGGCGAACGCTCTTACACTTCTTGACAACCTTTCTCGAAACAGCTTTACAATAAATCGACCAGCTGTTAAGCTAACGCCTCGACCGTTAACCCTTAGTAAGAGCGAAGGGCTAACGCTCAAAACGTCAGCCTCCTAATAATAATAATCACTTTGTCTCAAGGTTATATAGCCGAGCACGAGTGCTCTATCATGATTGGGGAGACCACAGATCAACTGAAATCAGGACAAATTAAATCGAATGCACGTTGGTTTTTTGAGAACAGGGGAAAACCGGATCGAAAAAAACTCTCGGGGCAGAGTAGAGAACCAACAAACTCAACCCACATATGGTGTCGAATCCGGGTATTAGGAACGCGACGTCGGACCGCGACGTCGACGAAAACGTCACCTCAAAATATCACTTTTATTGCCTTATGATAAGTCTTTCGCGGTTATTCTATCTCGTTCACTTCTTACAATTTGAGTGAAGTATCCTAAAAATAATTTGGCAAGAGCAGTTACAAATTGAAAATATAGAGAATGAAAGATTCTCTGTTGCATGCACATCCGATGGGACATGCGCACTACTTCGGTTCGCCGACCACGTGACATAAAGAAACGGAGGGCTTTGGGGACGAGAATGGCCCAGGATCATTAGGGAGCATCACCGCGCACCGGTAGCTCAGTTGGTTGACCATCGGGCTACCATAAGGGAGGTCGTGAGTTCGACTCGGACCAGACCAACTCTCAGGGTCTTAAAATAACTGAGGAGAAAGTGCTGCCTTTGTAATTACATCCGCAAATGGTTAAGACTTTCAAGTCTTCTCGGATAAGGACTACAAACCGTAGGCCTCCTCTCACAACCCTTGAATGTTCACAACCCAGTGGGACGTAAAAGAACCCACACACTATTCCTAAAGAGTAGGGCATGGAGCTCCCGGTGTTGTGGTCAGGACTCATTTCATTCACTCATGTGCTGGCTGAGATCGCTAATGGACTGATAGCGGCTGCCAGCGGCGCCTGTATATGCTGATGTCCGATTTCACCAATAGATCACTTGCTTGTAAAGCGCATTTGAATATGCCAATAGAAAATGCGCTGTATAAATTCATTACCAATTCATTACCAATACCATGCTTACGTTGTCGTCAAAACCTCAAATTTCGTAATTTCACGTCGTCCTTATGCAGAGTATCGCAAGAATACATGTTTCAATCCGTGCTGCACGTGCAGCACGATTATTTATGCTCTTTTAACCAATGATATCATTGTTTTGCTGCGTTGTTGTTGCCGCCGCCGTCGTAAAATCTTAAGCTCCCTAATGATCCTGGGCCATTCTCGTCCCCAAAGCCCTCCGTTTCTTTATGTCACGTGGTCGGCGAAACGAAAAAGTGCTCATGCCCCACCGGATGTCCGTGATTTACGGACATCCGGTATTGGCTGCGACTAGAGCCCTTCGTTTCTGCTCAACGGCTAAAAATAATTCTTCCTTAAATGAACATAATGAATTTTACTAAAGTGGCAAGTGTATTTAGAACTGCAGTTCTAATTGGAGACACTGTACAGAAATCAAATCAAGTCAAATCGAAGGTTGGGGGAAAACCATAGTACCTGGGTAAAAACCCCTTGGAGAAGAGTAGAGAAACAGTAAAACTCAACCCAAATAGGACGCCGAGTCTGGGAATCGAACCGGGGCCACATCGGTGGGAGGTGAGTGTCCCTGTTACTTTATCATCTCTTCGCCATCCCGCCCTGCTTCCCTTCTTAGGCTCTCTTTTCGGAAAAGAGGTATAAGTGAACCAAGACTTCATATCAGTACGCGGGTTCCTGTCCACAGTCACCTCAATTCATTTCTTTCGGACTTTTGATTTGAATGCATAATAACCTGAAAGTCTGAACGTGACCGTCTCAAATTGGTTGCGGACATACAAACTCGGAGTCCCGGGCCGTAAGCCGTGATATACCATGGCCTTGACCACATAGCGAATTCATCACCACCAACGTTATGAAATGAAACTCATCTTGAATGCTATCGAGTTCCTTGTGCCGATCAGCTAAATTCCAAGGATTAAGAACTAACAGAACAAGATTGTCATTAATGTCTTTGGATTTGAAGGAGATTTTTTTCCGGTGTACCGTCACTAAAGAACGTCAGTTTCCAGTACGTCAATCAACCTACTGCCGCTTTTCACGACAAGAGATACGCCATGTCTGTTCGATCCACATAAATTTGAACCGAATATTTTTAGTCCAAAAGTGAAACAGGACAAAAAGGCCAAATGGATCAGTTGTTTGGGAACAGCTTCTTGAAGACCATAAACCACGCTGCAGCTATAACATGGGCCCCAGAGAGTTTTACCTGACGTTCGGCGACAAGGAGAATATCCAGGCGCGGAACGGAACTGACTGTAATTTAAGAGATGAAGTTAGGACGTAGGGTCCCTTGAGAGTTGAACGCGAAAGGGAGAATTGATTCTCGCAGCTCCCTGGACAATTTAAACATTGGGGCCCTTTATACGAGGGAAAATGAGCCGCGGCTTACACTGGCCGCGTCTTACATAAGACGCGAACACCCCGTTTAAATGGTACAAAATCGAAGTTCACGGCTTAATCCATGCGCACCCTGGCCGAGGGATTTTGGGCTGTGCTTATCTTGGCCGTGGCTTCCCTCAAGCGTTGCCCGCGGCTTGCTGCGCATGCACTTGTTTTGTTTTTATAGCACAGACTTCCTTTTTGCTCCCGTCCATTCTCCATTCGCCTGAGAAAAATGGCGAGCGCGAGAAACGAATCACGTATTACTAAACAAAAAGATTCAGCGAAAACAGCTTCTCACTGTTTGTAGTGATATTGAAATTGCTGAGCAATTTGATAATTGCGTTTTTAAGCTAGTGTAAGTTCTGAAGCACACCGCAAGTGTTTGTTTACGACTCTACTGGATCGATGCTGAATTGCATGTGAAATCGAGCCATTTATCTTTCAATGTTGCAAATCTTGCGTCACAATTAATCACCCCAAATAAATTACGTCATCATTGGACAAGTTGGCCGCGAACTTAACCGCGAACGATTTATACGAGCATTTCGCGTCTTATGTAAGCGGCACTAGTATATCAGCTATCAAACCACTTTATGCCCCTTGCCGGTTTTGCGTGAGCAATAATTCAGAAAAAGGAAATCCTGTAGCACTGCCTCACTGGAGTTTTCAAATTCTGATCTTGACTTTAAGCTTATTAGCTTCGACACTGACATTTTCAATTAACCATAATAAGAATGTTGATTAAGTTCAAAGCCAAAAAAAAACCCCTTGCACTGATCCAATTAGAAAAAGAGCCTGCAGCGATGAAACACCAATTCTCGGCCACTTGTGAGTAGATAATGTCACGTTGAAAGCCTTTTCGTTCTCACTCCGATGAGTTCTGGTTTAAACCTCCTCAAATCTCAAATTTCTAGAATTTTAGTTTCCGAACCTCGCTTCCTCTTAATATTTTCAGATAGTGCGCTTGCTTGAGCTTTTCAGCTGGTTCCCCCACTGGATTGATTATACCTCGCCGTGTTTCCGTTATGCTTACCATGAGCCGAGGCGGATCCAGGATTTAGCCATGGGGGGATTCAGAGAATTGTGAGCCGTATTTAGGCCCCCAGGAGATTTCTAAATTTAGGCTCTCGGAAGCGTGATTTCCAGCTTTTAACTAGCCCGCGAACAGCAGACGCATTTCCGGAAATGCGTCTGCTGTTCGCAGGCTAGCTTTTAACGGGCCATTGTAGGTTATTGATTATCTAGGACAAGGACTACGCTTTAGCACTTACAATAATGGAACGGCTTGCAATACAGGCTATGTAAGATTGAAGTGATCCTCGCATGCATTTATCTGGACAATCTAAGCAATTGTTTCTTTATAGACACCTGAAAAATTCAAGAGGCTTTAACGGGATTCGAAGCCATGAGCTCTGCAGCGCGCGCAATGCCGGTGCAATGCTCTACCAAATGAGCTATGAAGCCACATAGTTGGGAGCGAGTCAATTTCTTGGTCTCATATGTTAACATGAGGAGCTTAAGCCGACTCAGGAATTCTCGGCTGGACATCTCCTGACGGTGTAGATATCCATCAACAAAGGCTAAAAACATAACACAAAAGGTGTTTCGTATTCAGAAAAGTGTTAGAGCATTCAGGATCGATCGGATTGTACTGTGAACTTACGTTAAGCAGAAAAAAGTAGTTAATTTTTTATTGAATGACCATGTTTAGGGGCGAGATGAATTTTGTGGGGAACACAAATCTATTTCAGTTCGTTTGCGCGTATCGACAGTGGTGGATAGTGCTAGGACACGGAACCATTTTTCGTTCTGTAGGATTTATGGATTAACTCTCTCACCCGGGGAAAAATGGTACAGGTCGCCGTCGTCTCTCGCCGACCAGCACTACTTCGACGCTCCTCGCCGCTGGTGAGCGAGAAGACCTGTTAAAAATGTTAAAAATGTTAAAATGGTAGCCAATTTGTCGAAGGAAAGTTTTTTCAGCTCTTTCGAAGAGAGATTTGTCGCCTTCAAGTCGGTAATTTTTTGTGGGAAAATGGTGATCACGTTCCGAAATTCGGCGGGTCTAATCTGCAGGTCGCAGGTCGCAGGTCACAGGTTGCAGTTATTGTTTCACCAATACAGAAAGTATCCTAAACATTCTTAAAAGCTAACCTTAGGCCTAAAAACTTTTGTTTAGGCCTAATTAGGCCCAAGGTTAGCTACCTGCAGATTAGACTCGCCGTCCGAAATTCTGGTAAAAACGTGGACGAAGCTTACGGAATAACTTTGTTTGGCCTCTGTGGGGGGATTAATTGAGCAGTCTTCGTCTGAATGTCATGGATTTCTGTATTCATGTTTTCAAACGAGTTATGGAGGCAGTAAACAATGTTGACGTTGGGGAATTCGGTGCTGGAAGCCTTCCCGGTATACAGGCTCACGCTCAAACGTTGAGGTAAAATAATTGTTCTTAGGTTCAATTTCATGATATCAGGATATCATGATAGCAGGAAATTGATAAGTCTGTGATTAATATTGAATGTGCCTCCCTGTGACATGCTGGGAAATCAATTAGCCCGGAATGAAATTTTACACAGCTACAATTGGGCATTCTAAATTTCCCACTTCCTCAGTTATCGAGTTCCATAAGTATAAAACTTAAAAATGGTTTGCTTTAAAATCAGAAAAGAACCAATTCACCGTTGCTGTTGAGAAAAGTGTATGCCAGGCAAA
>OX421452.1:5737953-5740453 GCA_949126865.1 Montipora capitata | reverse complement strand
AAAAAGTTTACCAAGCGTGGGAAGGAGAAAGAAAAATTGGGGAAGGGGGAGGGGGAGGGGAAAGACCACCCCCTCCGACAGTTTGTCATTCTCGCCCCAATTCTCCCAGTCTGCAGCGAATCCAAAATGGCGGCAAGACACTCGAAAGATCGAAAGATGAAAACCACCAAAACCGCCTGCACTGCAGGCTAGAGTCAAGCCCTCGTGTAGACCAACATTTTTCCAGTATTTGGAGCAACGACACCAAACATTTTTACTATACTTTTTTTTACTCGAAAAAAATGTGAGTAGGTTTATATATCGAACATATCACATCAGTTTCATGGCGGTTTACAATTCTCTGCGTTATAGAGCAACAAAACCGGGGAAGACTTACTCTTCGCGAACAGTGTGTGGTTCTAGTTTAACGTCCCACAGTCATGATCAACAGGAACGATTTTGAGACGGCACGGTTTATATATAGTCCTTCTCCGAGAAAACTTGACAGTCTAACCATTTGCGGGTGTCAATACAAAGACGGCACTTTCTCCTCATGGAGTTATCTGTAGGACCCCGGCCTGTGGGGTGAACCCGCGATCTTCTGCGAGAAGTCCGATTTTTAATTAACTGAGCCGTCGGTGAAGTAGAAAGCACTAAATTCTTAGCAATATTCTAGGAATCACGTTTGTGCATCGGATGAACTCATTGGACGACGGGAGATTAATAAAACGTGAGAAGAAAGATGCGATAAAAAAGCAAAAACAAATGAAAGTGCGAATTAGAGTTCAGCTCACAGTTATTTATTTAGTCATTACGATAATCAATTAAATAAACAATATTGGTCAAGTGGCAAGGAAGCCCATGCAGAGGAAAACAGTAGGTTTTTAAAGCTTGCGCTCCCTAGACTAAACAGAAAGATTTCAGTAACCTCGCGGCTACGCCAGAAGGCAAACGTGACGTTGAACGTTTTGTTTTTGCTAAAATTAGCCGAAAAGAAACTTGTTTGATATTTTCCTTTTTTTTTGGGCTGTTCGTAAGTGTTATCGAGCTGCTTCTCAAAAGCGAAAGAAAAGTTGGAATAACCAAATTCTCGTGCTTTGACAACCAGTTTCAGCTTGAACGTGATGCTAGATCTCTTCAACAAAGTTACTGAATAACGGAAAGTAACGGACGAAATTGAAACAAATTTTGGATGAAAAATACATGAGCAAAATATAATACTGATTTTTTTTTTTAATGAGAAAAAAGATAATTTCAAGGGCAAAAATGAATTAATAATTAAAGGTATTTTTTAACATTGGTTTGGGATATGAATACCATTGAGAGATTAACTTTTTGAAAAGCAAAGACAAAACATCGCGATGTCAGGCTTTCAATTTTTCGTTTTACATAATTGACATGTTCTTGACGGTGTCTATAGAAAAACACTGTTCGACATTTTCCATTGTTTTCATTGTTTCAGAAACTGCGGAATTTCAACATGGCCGTCAAACAGTTCAATATCTCCTACATTTGTAGCATTTTCTTTATTTTATTGCTCTATTTTCCCTGGCCAAGAAGTCAAGCCAAATAATTGGTAAAAAAATATCGATTCGTCCTATGGTCAACAAAATGTAAAGATCAATAGACTGATAGTTTGTTTTCTCTGATAATATAAAGGCAACGCAGTAGCTTAGTACAAGAAAATTACATTTCCTTTTTTTAAAAAAGCGAAATACCAGAAAATAAGCGAATGTGCTGGCTAAATTTGGAAAAAGAAAGAAATGGCACCTCCAGAGTCCAGACGCTGTACCCTTACTTGATTGAGCAATAACGAACTATTCACTATAAATATTGAATTGCACAAAAGTGACAATGCTTCGAAGAGAAGCTTAAATTCTTTTGGGGAAAGATCGCCATCAGTAAGTTTCCGGTTGTCAGCATTTTTTTAATATAATGAGCCACATAAAAATTTTGCAAGAAGCACAGAAAGAACAGTGTAGAGATTAATTTAGGGGAGAATTTGCATTTCCTGTTGCTTTTAACAAAACAAGAAACGAATCATTACCCTCAGTAACCCTAACCTAGACTCTATTCCTTTGTTCACGTACAATTCGAAACTAGTGTCGCCCCGGTTCACACGCAAACGCAAGTAGAAATTCAAGTGCAAGCGAAGGAAAAACTCCATTTCTCTCGTTGCAGTCGTTCACACGTGTATTTCCTTGCGTATGCATTTAGACTCCCATTTAATCTCCATTTGCGTTCACGTCTCATGTGACAACCAGTAGTCTGAAATTCCAGCCGTCTCCTCCTTGGCCCTGATGGGGGTGCGCGGGAGAGTTCTCGTGCGCGTAGGTTTTTTGCTTTAAAGGTCCGTAACAAGAACTTTGTTTACAAGGGCTGTATAGAAGCTAATATCAATGTCAATGTTGCCGTATGTGGTCTTACAAAGAAAAACTAAGGGTTAGGGTACACTAGAATTTAAAGTTTCCACGTACCGCGTACCGCGTAGCCAGCTACTTAAGATACTTTGCCATCTTGA
>OX421452.1:5712953-5732953 GCA_949126865.1 Montipora capitata | reverse complement strand
CAGAAACTGCATAGGTCGTTGTTGTTATCTTATCTTTATTCATTTATTTATTTTTATATATTTTGAATGTAATATGTGAGCTGTTTTTCACTATGAAACGCCTGTTAGCCTCACAGCGGTTGTGTTGAAAGATCCGGGGCGGGCAACATTTCCCGAAAGTCCCGATTTTTTATGCTTTCGTAAATGTTCCAGACAAGATCAAAGGAGTGTAGCTCCTTCGACGAACACATCACAGGCATTGCGTGACATTTTTATCGAAAACTCTTCTCGTCAACGAAGACGTTTTTCGTTTCTAGCTTTCTAATTCGTTCACTCATTCTCGGTTATCAGCTCAGATACGGTATGATCTAAGATGAAAACTGGTTGCACCGTCAATTGTTGCACAAGCTGAAAATGGTGCTTTCATTTCCACGTGTCCAACCGTTCAGGATTTAATGAAAATTCAATAAAACAGTTATTCCACTCGCCACTTGTTTGGATGTGAGATGATTATAGCGAGCTGGGCACTGCGCGGGGTGCAGGGATGGCGTAGTGGTGAGAGCACTCGCCTCCCACCAATGTGGCCCGGGTTCGATTCCCAGACTCGGCGTCATATGTGGGTTGAGTTTGTTGGTTCTCTACTGCACCGAGAGGTTTTCTCCGGGTACTCCGGTTTTCCCTCTCCTCAAAAACCGACATTTGACTTGATTTACTTTCATTGTTCATTTCACTTTACAGTGTCCCCAATTAACGCTCCAGCGCTAGAACGACTAGACACTTAAATAAAGTTCCTTTCCTTTCCTTTCCTTTCCTTTGGTTATTTACACAAGGGGGGTTGGTCGCAGCGCAGAACGGTGAACCGGTAATAAAAGTGCAAGCGGCATGTGTTAGGGCACCGCCTCATGATAGATATTGCTTTAAATTGTTGTTTACGAAACAGTTCAAGAAACGAGACATCATCTCTTACACATCCGATCCATTTAAAAACGAAGCTCTTAGTACACGAGGTTCAGTTCAAGGTATGGTTAGAGCTTTCAACGGACAACTGAAACGTTTTACTCACGATCAATCTAAATCACGGTAGTGGGCACAATTTATCCCCCTTGCCGGTTTTACGTGAGAAATAATTCAGACAAAGGAAATCGTGTTACTTCGTCAGCAAGCTACCAATGCATGGCCAGCGCTTCCTCACTGTTTTCAAATTCTGCTCTTGACATAACCTATTAGCTTTAAGCCTCCTTCGGCACTGACATTTTCAATGAACCGTAATAAGGATGTTGATTAGGTTTAAAGCCAAAAAAAAAACCCTTGCACTGATCCAATTAGAAAAAGAGCCAGCAGTGATGAAACACCAACTCTAAGCCACTTGAGAGTAGATGATGTCACGTTGAAAGCCTTTTCGTTCCCACTCCGATGAGTTCTGGTTTAAACCTCCTCAAATCTCAAATTTCTGGAATTTTAGTTTCCGAACCTCTCAGTCTTAATATTTTCAGATAGTGCGCTTGCTTGAGCTACTCCGCTGGTTGCCCCCACTGGATAATACCTCGCCGTGTTTCCGTTATGCTTACCATGCGCCGGGGTGGATCCAGGATTTAGCCATGGGGGAATTCAGAGAATTATGAGCCGTATTTAGGCCCCCGGGAGATTTCTAAATTTAGGCTCTCGGAAGCGTGATTTCTAGCGTTTAACGGGCCATTGTAGATTATTGATTATCTAGGACAAGGACCACGCTTTAGCACTTACAATAATGGAAAGCTTGCAATACAGACTACGTAAGATTGAAGTGATCCTCGCATGCATTTATCTGGACAATTTAAGCAATTGTCTCTTTATAGACACCTGGAAAATTTCAAGTGGCTTTAACGAGATTCGAACCCACGGACCTCTGCGATGTCGGTGCAATGCTCTACCAATTGAACAGTATAAAGCCACACAGTTGGGAGTAGGTCATTTCGTTTAAAAAAATTGTATATAAGAGACAATTGCTTAAATTCTCCAAGTAAGTGCGAGGATCAATTTTTCATCTATAAGTCGCACTTCAAATCCCGGGGGAGGGGGTACTCGATGTATCCCTGGTTGGGGAGGTGCGGCGCGGCCCCTCATACACTGACCCTGTTTAAGACAAATATCGCTGATTTTCCTACCCATTTTAAGACAGAATTCCGATTTTTGATACCCTGTTTAAGACATTTAACCCAGTTTAAGACAAAAATTGATAAATCGATAGATACCCTGATTAATACAAAAAATGATAAATTCGATACCCTGTTCAAGACAAAAATCCCGAAAAACATACCCTGGCTGGCCGCACGTCCCCATTAAGCCCTTATAAGGGAGTACCCCCCTCCCCCCCCCCTCCCGGGCTTCAAATCCACATTTCTTTCTTAATACAGAGTATAAAACTACACTTACCTTGACATTATATATTCTACTGTATTCGCTATAGACTCTAAAAAGATCAACGAGTCAGATCCGGCCCAGTTTTGGTCTTTGGTGATCAGGATCAAATTTGAACGTCTACTAAAGTTTTACCATACTGCTACTAAAACCGAAAAAAAATAATAATTATAGGGCAAATTATATATAATTAAACTCCGAAGTGCCTCGTTTCACGACCATCTGTATTACGAGGTCCTTGATAATTTAAATAATAAAAATTGAAACAAAAAAGATAGAAGTAAAAAAAAAAAAAAAGCAAGGTAACACACCATCATGACACCAACCCGGTGTGGCCAACACATCACGCATGCGCACAACCATTTCACCAGATCAATTGGCAGCCACGGACAGCTATTTCGGCCATGTTGGACCTCATCAGCAAGGCATAAACCAACACACCACGGTAAGAGGGTGTTTTACGCACCCCTTTACAGAAATGGCAGCTCCACATACAAGAAATGTGGTAAGCTGAGTTGGGAACAGCAAATTAAAACATTTCTCCCACGGCAGGCATCTGGGAAGGTACGTGGATCATAAAAGAGATCGGTGTGTCAGTTGGGAGCAGGTCAATTTGTTGGGTTCATGTGTTCCTGTGAAAGGACTCGATCAATTCCATTGAAGCCACCTGAATCTTTCACTGAGGTGTCTGTAATAAAGAGGAAATTGCTGAAATTGTTCCATAGTGGGAGGACCACTTCCCCATTTCTGCATTCGCTCGTTTTTCTTGATTTAACAAATTTGGCAGCTCTTTGACAACTGCCCTTGCAATCGTGAAGCGGTTCATACACTAGTAATATGATAATCGTTCTCCAAGCTTTTTTCACGTGAACTCTCCTTTTCCAAAAAGTTGTCATCAGTAATGAACAATAATGCCATCTACACGACAAGAAAAAGTGATAATAGGAAACCCTAGCAAGGAAGGACGTTGTGAAAGCGATTAAGCCACTCTACATGAATACCGAGGCCACCATTATAACCCCTCACGGAGAAGAAGAGTTCTTTAAGATCTCAACAGGGGTACTGCAAGGTGACACCCTCGCTCCCTTCATCTTCATCATTGTCCTCGGCCATGTTTTGCGTCTGCCCCTTGACCCATTGAACAACAGAGGTCTACAGATTCAGCTTAGACGTAGCCGAAGACACCCTGCACGACACCTCACCGACCTCGATTTCGCAGATGATTTAGCATTTGGTCACCGAACTAGTGGAAGATGCTGAGGCCTTGTACCAATCACTTGAAAAGGCCTTGATGGGGTTACATTGCAACACGAACAAGACGGAGTACGTCAACACTGTTGAAAACTATAGAGACCTGAAATCCCTGTCTAGGAGTAAACCTCAAACGAGTTGAAGATTTCAAATATCCCAGATCGTGGACCATGGACTCAGAGAAGGACTTTAAATCGCGGAAAGCATTAGCCTGGGTAGCCTGTAACAAGCTTGAGAAACTTTGGCACTCAACCCTGCCAAATGACATCAAAATCTACCTGTTCCAGTGCCTAATAGAGCGCATTCTTATCTACGGATCAGAAACCTGGACACTAACACAGAAAAATCAGAAACGACTAGGTGGAACTTATTCAAACCTCCTCCGTAGGGTGCAAAATATTAGCCTAAGTGTAGCCGTACCCTCCCCCCAAAGGAAAAAAAACGGGACACATAGGCTAGCAAAATATCCACTGGAACCAGCGCCCTACCAAGTAAAGAATTTACGGGAAACTACCACCGATTTCAGACACACTCAGGCGCAGGCGCCTTCTGTTCGCCGGGCATTTCCTGAGGGCCGAGGATGAAATCATTTCATCGCTCCTCCTGTGGAAGAAAAACATCGCGATCCGAAGTCGTAGAATGACTTTTCCCGGCTCAAATGCTATCGAGGGACACGGGCATTGCCCAAGAGGATCTAAGTAATGCTATGTTGGACCGAAACCTGTGGAAAACTGTTGTGGAAAACATCCCGGCCAGTGCCAAAGGCTGATACCCAGCAAGGAAGGAGTAGGGATGTCTGTGGCTCGTGCCCGCCATCTCTGTGGACCAGAGTGATCGAATCCTCGAGTCCTGCAAGGGTCGTTTTCAGTCTGGGCAGAGCGCCTATAGAAGGCGTTCCGACCTACTATAGTTTCCTCGTCGAGCTGCGCCCACCAACTGCAAAAAAGAGCGATTAGCTAGAAAGCCAGATATTATTCAGTTATTACTTAAAACTAAAATCACAGCTGTATCAAAAAGGGCTTTGTTCTTGCATCGAGAATCCAATTTTTCATTGTAAAGTTCGAACCCAGCTATCATTGAGCACATGCCGGTTTTGGTGGTTATTAACAACATACATGTTTCAAACAACGGCTTGAAACTGAGGGCAATTTCCAACTTAGATTTTGTAATGGGAGACAGAGTACCTCTTTACGATAACTCATTCAGTTAAAGGAAAAAATAGTTTTTTTAACGCAATGGGAATTTTTACATGTGGTTGACTAGCGTTTAATTTTCAGGATCACAACCTGTCACCAGCTGGCCCCACTGAGTTGTTCAGGAGGTGGGATAACGCTTCCACCGAATAACACAATTGGTTTCGCTGTGACTTATGACTGGATAGTGATTTATACGGTGGATAGCGCTATCCATCGTTTGAACAACTGAGGCCAGGTCCTTCATAACGTTGAAAACTGCATTTGATATGTCATTTCGTGTTAGCTGATATGATGAAAAATTGGCGGGGCGGGGGAAAAATTGTCATTAAACGTTTTCTTTGTGAAAGTACAGTCCTTTTTCGAGGAGTATTTTTATATACCGAAAACCATGATGTTCTTTTCTCCAAAACGTTTGCAATATTAATAATTTTAAACTAATATCCAAAGATCAACAAAAAAAAATTAGCTGTATCAAAATCTGAGAAAGGATTCAAAATTCTGCTTTCGCTTGACGATAAATTGCTTTCGAACAAACTTTTCATACAAACTACGACTCACAGAACTGCATACGCACGAATCATGCGGTTTTACACGATCCGATCATCTCTACTTTAAAATATTTTTTTCGGCTCATCTTTTATCTGCAATGTTATCGCTCCTAAACGCGCTATTTTGACATTTGAACATGACGGTTTTTATCAAGGTTTTATCTCAATATTTAACTCATTTCATAAAAAAGGAAGAAAGCTTGTTTACATGTGAATATAATCGACTTCGAAATTAGCCCGACATGGTTTCACTTTTATCTTTTTGTCTCGCTCAGCAACCCAGCAACACAATTTATTCTTACACAAATTGTCGGGGAAAAGGTACGACGGATTTACCAGTGATTAACACAACTGTCTTGTTACTTTTATTGGAAAAATATTACACTCATCGGCAATCAATGCATAAGGTTTTTGTTTATCGCTCAAGTTATCCGCGAAAATACGATACTATTCTTAGAGGCCAACTTCTATAACTGTTTCGAAAAGTTTACTTGGGATACATTAGAAAAGCTTAGAGTAATCCCATTTGTCCTTCTTCGCCGTAGATAATGGAAACCTGTCTCTAAGGCTCATCTCCAAAATTTATCGCTTTAAAACCGTCGTTTTTAAAATCCGGTTCATTAGACTTACAGTTTGGAATAAACAGTTCGAAATTCGATTTAATAGGCTACATGCACGTTCCTCGATCTGCGAAGCGCTAACGCTGGAACCAAATAGTCGGGGCTTGCTTTTTCTTGCAAATTGCCCTCCGATTCGAATAGTACTGCTAAGGATATTAAACAAGACGAAGAAAATCAACGATAAAACGTACATAAACTATTTCATTTATTGTAAAATTTACAGTGATTTACGATATATCTTTTTGTACATATAAATTTCAACTCAATGGCCTCTAGGGGCCTACAAATGGAGCCTACAAAAGTAGGCAGTTTCATTTCACTTACTCGCCGATCCCGAATGTATAATAAGAAAAATTGTAGCGAATAATGAGAGATTGCTTATCTGAGAACCGCTTGAAAATTAAGGATTAAGGACATTCTAGAAAGAAGTAAACAAGCCGGCCTCAATTTACATTCTGGTATAGTATCGTAAGTGATGTTTTAATTTCTCAGCATGAACGTTTTGTGCTCAGTGCTGGAAATTTACCAATATTACATCTTTAAACGAGATAATATTAACCATAGTTTTCAATCCTGGAATTTTAACAAACAAGAGATCCACGCACGTGTAACCAATTTTAGCTTGGTCAGGTAAAATGGTTCCATTTTCTCGACAGAAAAATTCAGTGTTTTCTAGCGCTACGAAGCTTCCTTGAGCAGCAATATCAGTATTAATACCACTTATGCTCTGTCAGAACTCAAGTCCTTTGTTATTGTCGTTCGGTGCCGACTGCTGGAGGGACACACCAAAATTGCCTTCCACGCAAAGTTGCGTTTTATCTTAGATTACGCGCTCGCCCCGGAGCGAAACTTCGGCCATTTCCCAATGTTAACCAACATTTCACTTTCCATCAGAGCTGTTTGCTATGTTTAAGTTGGAGTCGACGGCAAGTACGCACCTATCCCTGTCTTAAGGCCAGTTTTTACAATACCGTGAGAACATACACTGCTTTAAAGAGACAATGGACCATGTCATTTTTTATCACAATGTCGGACGAAGTCAAGCTATAGAAATCTTGACCAACGATGCGACCATCAATTCTACCGTTTTTTTGGTATGTCAAATGACCTTGTACAAGATCTCGCAAATTTTCAGTTTTTCTCAAGGTTCTTACTCAGGCTAAGAGCTTTGAGAAGGAACACACATCGACGGTTACCGAAAGAAGGTGCTCGAATTAATCTACACCTCACCATCTCAGCCCAGATTCTGTTGTATGTTTTCTCACTTCCCTTCCGAGCCAGTGAGGATGTTTCCCTGCCGAGTGATTCTCATGATCAGCTAATTAATTCTCACCGTTGGCGAAAAAAGCCTTCATCAGTCAAACACTCTTTAACAGTAACAGTGACAAAGTTTGTTGTTACATCTGTGATGAAAATCTGATCAATCAGTGGCTTTCGCCAGCCTGCTTTAATGCTCTCGTGAGGCAATTGGCGGTTTTCTGAGGAAGACACCGTCATTTCAGAAACCAACGTTTCTCCGTTTTTAAATCGCGCTTTACTTTGCAATCCAGTTTTTCGACCTGTATCGCAGCCTGTGATGGATGAAAAAACCCGCTTCTCGCTTCCATCGCTACGGTAGCAGCATGTGATTGGCGAGAGTGTGTCTTTGCCCTTATCAATGGCAGGGCAGCTTGCTTTGGCGAGAGGCTCCCCGTTCACTGTTTTTACAGTTTTTAGCGCAACCTCTCCGTTTGTGCCAGGTTTTGGAGTGCTAAAACCCTCTCGGTGAGTGTGCGAGACAGATTTTTTCATTTCGTGATCTGCTGATTCGTCACGATAAACGTTTTCATCCGCTCTACTTGCTTCGTGGACACGACATGGTTTACCGGACGTGCTTGTGTTCTTCTCAGGCACGACAACTTCACGGCCGTTTAAGCCTTCCGTAGTGATCTTTGATTTCATCTCCTCAGGACTATGGACCCTGTTGGAAACATCATCTCTGGTTTCGCTAGATAACGGCGTATTCGGCAGATCTAAACTCAAAAACTCGGCCGATTTTTCGGAGGAACTTCTCGCGTCAACGGCTCTGAATGGTGTCATTTTGTGGTTCGTCAAAGCAGCTCTCTCGTCATACCCTGCATCAACCGGACCACCGAAGTCGAACCGCTCCAGACTGATAACGTGGCGTTGAGCTTTCAAATTTGGAGTTATATCGTTGCCATTGATGTCAAGTTCGCCGGTGGAAACATCGTCGACTCCATAACTGGAATCGCTGCTTTCGCTTTCATTAGCACGAATGTCTTCATCGTCAACACCATCCCAGTTGAACGCATTCGACTCAAAATGGGGACTCTGCAAACGATAAACAAATATTAAAGGCAAAAATAAATAGGACTTCACTTGGAAGCTATGACAAGGCAAATTTATTAAAACTTAGCCGTGATGACAATTTAGAAAATTCTTGGCGCTCATCACGCCGACAGAGTCAGGTTCTCGTCGTGTTATTTGTGATGTATCTCTTCATTAGAAACATGGATATACAAACCGTGTCAATCCTAGGCTTTTTAGCAGAAGTTGTAATTCCTCTCTGCCATCTTGACCGTTTACCCCTTCGTTTACGGCTAAAATTTAAGAAGAAGAGAATTGACAAATGGACAAGGCAATGGTATCGAAACTTTGAAAAGTACAGCCGGGCAAAGGGACGAATAGACGAGAACATTTCAATGGTCTTCATTTACCTGTTTTCGTAGGCCAGAAGCAGTCGAGCGTCAAGTATATTATCCGCTGGCTCCCAGGTGTTGTGTCTGTAAAATTCGATAAGAAATTCTAATCCGTCCAAGGAAACAAATAAATTTATCTGCACCGGGAAATCATACTTACTTCGGTGACCAGCCTTTCCATTTTACCAAATATTCGATCTTTCCCTGTCAAAAATGCAGAGAGAAATTCAACATTTCAGGCAGCCACTTCACGAGCAAAACATTGCTAAAGCGATAACGAGGGTCAGGCGAATTATCTCACTTTTCTCGTTCGCTTCTTCAGAATGCATTCGGCAGCGAAAATGCCGTCTACAGGCGGTGGATTGTCGTTGTTTTCAATCGCGGTCGTTTCAGCCATGTCTCCATGAACATTCATCTTCTACTTCGGGTAGAAATTCAATATTTGTTTGGCCCGAGAGAATTCGAATTTCATTCATTGTCCATCCCGTAATATTAACCAAAACAAAAAGCGATTACGTCATGTGGCAGGGGACCTATAAAAATGGCCGGCTGCTGACTTAGTTTATCTCTTCCTCGGTATAATTGTCTTTCTCTAATTGGCCTTATACACAGCCTTCAAAGGTGTTTAATTAAGATGTGAAAGGAAAAATGAAAATTATTGAAAGTAACTTGTTTCAATACTCGCCAGCGCAGTTCAATTCAATGTGTTTTTTAACCAGTGACGTCAGTACAGCACGTACATATCAAGCTTTTGCTAACAGTTTTTTTTAAAGCATTCTGCGTAATTTCCTACATATTTGGTATTGTTATTCAGCTGAAAGGATCGTTATGTAACTAATAAATGACAGAAGCACGTTATTATCAAAAGATATAAATTGCAACTTTGCAAGGAGGGATTTCACTGACACAGCAAATTTTTAAACATTCTCTCTCAACTGTTTAAATATAGATGCGGATTAGTCTGGTCCGTTTACGGTCTTGAACTAAATTTTAGTTTCGACAAGAGCCTGCGGAAAAAGTTCCTTCCAAGGAGATTCTATTCAACATGTTTCATAACTTAAGGAACAGCTAACTCGTGTATTAAAATAAAATTTGCTTTACAAAAATAGTGATGACAATTCAATCTTTTAAATTGTCTACCTTTCAGTTGCAATCATGGAAATGAGAGCGACGGTTAAGTCACATAATCAACTTCCTTTAATTTAATGAGTTGTCAGTCGTGAATCTTGCAACGGAACGAACCATCGAAAAGTTTTACAAGATGTTCTTTCACTTTGTTTCAAATTTAAAACACTTTTGCACTGGATATCCGCTCAAAATTCAGCGAATTCGGGACATCATAACCTATCTTCCTGTCAAGAACCTACAGTATTAAGTTTCCTGCTGTCTGTTTTAGAGTTGAAATGGACTATGAAACTGTTTGTCAGCGACACCAAGTATAATCCAAGTCTTTTTTTATGAGAAAGCAGTAGGAATATTTACATGTAAGGTAGCCGACGTTTCCTCTTTAAATAACGGGTTTCGTCGAGTAGAGTTTGTCCGAGCTCATGAAAGGAAATATGCATCATTAAGACGCCTAATGAGGCATATTTTGTATCTATTTTTGTCGACACAAAAGGAGAATTCTGATGGCTAACCACAGCAAAGAACCGTCCTCCAAAGATAAAATGAACTCTGACTATATTTGTCTTAATAAATGTGTGCGTGCAAGATATTTTAAGCTCCTTCAAAAGCTATAATAAGAACAAAGCATATAATTAGCTCTCTTACTCAAGGTATCAGACCAGTAAATTTATCGGGAAATGCTTGTTTTTCGCTGATTAGCCTTTATTTAGCTTGTTAAAACAAGTGTTAGGAAGTGCTATTTACATTTATTTATTTATTTCTTGACTTCTTATTTTAATTTCGCTTATCCACTTGCCACCGCCTTCTTTCTGGCATACTGAATTCAGTTCTTATTTTAACTGCGAATTGGTTTTAACCAAGTGTTAAACATAAAATGTCTTGAACACGATTATAACGAAGCGATTATAAGGCAGGGGAATGTATAGTTTGGTATAATTCATTCATACCATGTGTTTCGTTCTTCCCAGTATCATTATACGTCCGTCAGAAAGGGGCCTCGGACCAAGCTGTGATATCTGTAGCATTAAAACCGTGACGGTGATTACTCGTGAAACCGGCCTAAAGTTCTGTGAAGTCCAGAAGGCCCAGAAGGCCGAAACAGTACTGTCTGCAGTTAGTTATATATATATATATATATATATATATATATATATATATATAAATATTTTAAGAGGAAAAAAGGACGCAACTACATTTCCCGACAAGCCTGTTTCGTGAATCGCTTCACTCTTCAGGGGTTTATTTATTCCGCTCTGCTTCAACGTATTGAGCACTGTTCCACGAGAAAATCGACTTACAGAATCCCTATATATATATATATATAGGGCTGTGAGAATTAAAACATGGCTACACGGTAATTGCCCTACAGGGCTGCGCAGCAGCGTGAATAAAACTCCTGAAGAGTGAGGCTTCAGGCCTTACGAAACAGGCCTGTAGGGCAATTACCGTGTAGCCATGTTTTAATTCTCACGGCCCTCTATAATTACGCTCTACCTTGTATTGAGCACTCTAACTGACTCGATCACCACCGCTTTTTGATTATATATATATATATAATTTTTATAATTTGTTATTTCTTATTACAGTGTTCTTCTCTTTAAAATTAATGCACTCTCGAACCCCACGCACGGTGTTTATTTTTAGTTAGGCCAACCGCC
The DNA here is from genome assembly GCA_949126865.1 of Montipora capitata. Lineage (NCBI taxonomy): Eukaryota > Metazoa > Cnidaria > Anthozoa > Scleractinia > Acroporidae > Montipora > Montipora capitata. The sequence goes on along the minus strand of OX421452.1, from coordinate 5,721,480 downwards.
AACGTCGGATGCCATAATATGCCCTGTCTCTTCAAAAGTAAAACGTCATCAAACTTTACAATTGTTTTGTTCTCTTTGGTCTTGAAAACACGTTCACAGATCATAATCTTAGTTTCACGAATTGCTTTTCGGAACCGGAAAGTTTCCGCAGCTTTTGAGAAACAGGCCACAGCAAGATAGCCACATACGGCGCAAACATAACGGCACTCAACAAATCCAAAAGTACCCTTTACATTCTTACAGTTGCCGTTGCCGTTAAACAGTATTAGGGAGTTAGGATCAACGACGCGTTCGTGCAATGTGAGGGAAGCCTAAAAGTAAATTGCTACGAGTGGTTCATAGAGAATGGAACTGAAGATTCACATTTGTACGCCCAAGTTGTAGTCAAATCCTTAAATTTGGTGACTCACAAAACAAGATTATTATTGGTTAAAGGAGAAGAAAAGAGCCTTGCTGCAGTTGCAACCAGTATGTTAGTGCTTTGCTTTGCCCTACTATGCAAAACAACTACGTGGGGAAAAAAAAACAAATTTTAAGATTTGACCTCTTTTTTTCCTCCAGTTTTTCTTTTATAAATGTTTTTTTTTTTCCTTTTTTGTCTTAATTTTTGTTAATATTTTTTCTTAGTTTGTTTCTTTTAACTTTCTTTGAAGTGAAGTGTGTAGTCAACCGTTATAAATGGCATCGACCGTTTCAAATGGCAACGGCCGTTCTGAGAAATGGCAACGACCGCATACGAAAGGGAAATTTGCGCGAAGTTCTTATTATGAAGTGGCGTTTTCTTTGGCGCAGCCGACGTAGTATCACCAAATTTATGGATAGAGTTTAACCACAACGTGAGCTGATACAACATGCAGGTTACTCTTTCGTCCTGTTTATTTAGTTCAACGGCTTTTCTACAATGAAGTTGCAGACTACTTCAGAAACATTGCACAACGCAGAAACAAAACGGAAAAATTGTGAAATATTTTTTCAATGGTACAGATATTTAATTTGAGTGACGTTTTCTGCGCTGGCGGTTGCGTCGGCGCTATTAATTTAAAGATTCTTTTCACGAGGGAAAGCAAGCCATTACGGGCCCTTGTTCAGTTCATAAATTTTCCCCAACATAGTGTTTTCTACATATTCATTAGGTGGCTCCGTTGGGGGTGGCAGTGAAGAGTTTCAAGTTGTTCGGAGGTTAGGAAGGAATGAACAACTGAGGGGAAGGGCGAACAAAATGTAGGTGCTTTGCAATCAATCTCGAGAGACAAAAGTAATAGTGGTGTAATGGCGTTAAATATGTGAACGCTGGAAGACGAACAAAACAAAAGGATCTATAATGTTAAAATAAGGGATCCTGTGTTTTCATTCGCCAACATGGACTGAAGCGATGTATGACTGAGAACCAGCGGACTTTAGTCAACAGCGCCAGGTTGTACCTGACTTCGCTTTGCCAACGTCCACTCGCTTCTTAAGTCTTATTATTCATGAAAGCCTAAGATATTCTCTAATTAAACATCTATTGCTTTTTGCGGACACAATTATTATTTGTAGAACGTGACTGGGTTCAGTTGAAGACTCGCCTCTCTATATTGACGTAAATTGCAACCCACGTTAAGGGATAAACTGCCCCACACGTATTTGATTAAAAGATCACTGGGAACTCACATGCAGAATACTATTTATGTTCCTGACAGGCTGTGGTTGACATTTGCACGCAAAAAAACTCCCAAAGAATTTTTAATCCGATGCTATTTTAAAAGCTTTTAAAATTATTCATGTATTATGATTTCATCGTTCGTTTACAAAGTAGCAGGCTAGGCCAACTTGGTGACTTTTGGGCTGGAAAACTGCTGATTAGATAGATACAGCACTCTCGTCTTGTATAAGAACGTCTAAGGCTTAAAGTTCTTATTTTGTTTTTATTTCTATTTTTTATTTTTTATTTTTTTTATAGCCTGAAAACGTTGTGTGGCGGTTATACTAAGTTTGACTACTCATGCAATAAGAAAACCGCATTGTTAATGTTAAAATACGTCCGTAATTATAAGTATTTGAGTTAAGTGTCCTTTTCCAGTTTTACATTTCTTTTACCTTTATTTTTACTTCTCACGGCCTGGAAATGTTTTTAGTATCTTATTAAAATTTTGGTTAGTCTCAACCTGAAAGTTCTATTAAAAAAAGGTTCTTATAAGAGAAAAAGAGCGGTATGAAAACACAAATGAAAGAAATAAGAGGATTTGATGGTTTGCTTTGCGAAGAGATTGAATAATTAAAGACGGTATTGCAAAGTATATTTGAAGCCGGAGTCATTACCATTTTTATCCCTTGTGAATCTCTCCTATAACGGAAAATTCTAAACATGTTCCTAACTAAATTACCGAACGATTCAATAAAGGAAAGAGCGAAATGATTTGACGGTATTTGTTGATGCTACATTTTAACTGGGTGAAATGGATTCGGTCACCATTTTGGATCGCAACTGACCCCATCTTAACACTGCAACTGTGAGGAGAAGCTTAGCTAAATCAATTCGGCAGCAAATCAAGGATTGGCCCTAAATCATGCTTACTCAGAATCTATCCGCCATCAATTACTCGGTACAATTTTAATTTTGAATACATTTCATCACCACATCTCAAAATCCTTAGTACCGTTTATCTATTTTTTGCTCAGGCTCTATGAAAGGCCGCATGGACTTCATGGATCATCCTCGAAGCAGTCCAAGTTATTAGACAACGGAAGATCCTCTTTGTACTTCTTCACTGAGTCAAGTTTGAAAAACATTTTTGTCGCAGAGTATGTTTGCTGGCCTTCGCTAATAAGACAACAAATACCTCGAATTGAAAATCAGTGGAGATTCAAGCTAAGGATTGTTGCTGGGAAACCGATTTAACCCTAAAATATTCGCCATACGTTATGTCACGAACCATCCATAGCATCTTTTCTTTATGTGGCAGTTTTTAATGCCACCTCCAAACCTGCAGTTGCCAGAAAATCCCCGCCCGGCAAATTCATTTAACACCCATACGAGCAAATAACAATTGAGACATAATAACTTTGACATAAAGTCTTAGTGAAACGAATGCTAAAATTTAGTTTTAAAAAAGGAGCATTGTGACATTAACTGATTTAATTTCACGACGGAGTAATTGAAATGGTACTCATTTCTAAAGTTTAACCCCATTTTGATGAGTACTTGTAGAAGGGAAAGTTAGAGTATAGAAAAGCCTATCATGATTTTCAATTCAGTGTTACGGGTGGGATCGATTATCTCATTCTTAGTCTAAAGACACTTGTGACAATTTACGCACGTTTTCGATAATTTACCCTGGAAGTTGTGAGACATGCCGGATATTATAGTAGAAGGAGATATCATTTTTTGCTCCGTCTTCACATTGCCGACGGAAAACAGACCAAATTTGACAATGAAAACCTCCTTTACCGTCCAATTCCAAAAACATTAAATGATTAGAAAATAACAAAGTAATATGGGCTTGCATGATTGAACCTTCCCTGTGTTTTTTTATACTGAAGTTAGACCGACATTTCCTTTATCCGCTCACTACAAACATCTTTCACTATCAGTCGGCCTTTTTTGGCACCTCAGTCCGGAAGCTTTTAAGCTATCTTTATTTGACTGTTTCTATTTACGACACGTCGATGAGACAAAGGGGAGATCTTTTTTACAGAGAGGAAACAGGTGAAAAGGGATAGCTAAGAAAAGCGATCCCGTTCGACACGACACAAAAAGTGAGCCATAGACGAAAGATGCGTCTCTCATGTTATCCGTCTAGTGTAATGCACCAGTCAATTGAAACCCCACCCCGCAGGTCCCGGGGAAGGGTGGGGGGTTATACGGGCATTGAAGCTTTTTTTAACAACAATCTGTCCCCTGGGGGTGGTGCATTTGAATAATTTTGACTTAGTCTTTGGGTCCCGTCCCCACGTGGGGCAAGAGTAGAACTGGGAGCAAGCACTGGCATTCGAGTTTCTTAATTAAGATGGCGGAAAGCGTGAGAAAGGTAAGAGCCCGGGGGTGGGGGGGGGGGGGAAGGGGGTGGCAGGCGTAGTCTCTTATATACGCTATATATGTATATGCCGCCTTGTGCCCGTATTTTTGGTAATGTAATCCTTAGATATTCCTTAGATAGGGTCACTAAATTGCAGTATCCACCCCAACGCGCTATAACTGAGAGTTTTATAGAGCTCCCCAGCGTTACTTTTTCCTTAGGCGTAATCCTAGATTACTGTACCTATTGTTTATATAACAATTAGACCCGTAGCCCTTGCGGGCTACGGGTCAATAGCCCATGAGGCGAAGCCGAATGAGCTATTGGCCCGTGGCCCTTGAGGGCGAATGGTCTAATTGTTTTATTATCACCCAACTAGTTGGACAGAAAAAGCAACAATAAAGTTAGCAAATGCAAGTTGAAGAAATATTTATTTGGGAATAAAACGAAAGAAAGCGTCACGCTTTTCGCTACTCGAGGACTATTAGCTTACTAATAGTCCTCTACTAGCGTAGCCAATTAAAATGCAGGATTCGCATTAGTCCACTAGTTGGGTGATACTAAAATGTATTATTTATGTTAAATAATCAATGCTACTGCCACTAATGTCATGTTTACAGTTGAATTGGATTTGGATCATCCCCTAGATTAAACACTGCCACTTGCGAAATACTCACTCCCTGTCCAAATATCATATAAATTATTTCCTGTATTTTAATCTTGTTGTCTGTTATGTTAGCCTGTGAAGTTCGTAAGGCATATTTGAGTTATCATGAATTGTATCTGTTATCTGCTTGGTTTCAGTATTTCACCAATCATAGGATATGCCTGAATTACAGATGGGGTCAACACATGAGCATGTATAGTTTACATATTTTTGTTTACACTCTTAAGAAGTTCATTTACAAGATACAAGATTCCTAGTAAAGCGTTCAGAGTTATATGGTTTCGTGTATCCAATCTTAGGGCGCTTTCCTTTTGTCAGAACTGGCCGGCCAGTCCCGTCAATTTGCATGGAAAATGCAACGATTTGAAGGAACACTTGCATGATAATCTCTCGAATTCTTCTTGAGGAGTAGATTTCATCCTCGAAGTGTCTTAAATTTGGAGGCGTCGTACTGGAATTAGTTCTTTCAAATTCCCAATCTGGCCGGTCAGTTCTGCCATATGGAAAGCGTCCTAAAAATGGTGTTATGTTATAATCTTTGATGCGTTATGTTGGTTATGTTCTGTTAATTAGCTACGCTGTTAGGGAAGTTAATTGAGAATCGACGACGGCTAGAGCAATAAAAGCGTCACTTCAAACTATAACAAGTTCTACACTTTCATAATAACTTTCTGATTATTCCATCTTGTTTACGTTGTAAAAAATAGGTGAAGTATTCAATAGTTACTGCATGGGGTTTGTACTTGAGTTTTTGAAGAAAACATAGAGGATGACAGATTCACTGTTGCATGCTCCATTGTGGCCAAACCTTCAGGTGGCTCTAACCAGTTTCAACACTTTGAAGAGATACTCTCTTTAGAAAGATTGGCACTGCACACTGTATCACGTAACAGCAATGTTATGGTACCATATGAAACACCTATTATTGCTGAACAAGATGTGACGCAATAAGTTACCTTGGAAACGGGAAAGTCCAGTAAAAACACTCTATATTTTGGCTTTAGTTGCTCATATCTCAAAAATATTTTTTAAAAAAAACTTGGTGACCTCAATTTTTATTGCTGAAAAGTGATCAGAAGGCCAACATGAAACGTCCAGCAAAGTTTTTAAAAAACTCCATACTGCAGAATCAGAGCCACCTTTAAAAAAACACAGATTTGAGGTCGCTCTGAATCAGCTTACAGTATTTTTTACACTGCTAATAGGTGATACAGCATTGTAGAGCCAAACCTTCTAATAAGAACGTTAGTTGAAAGCATTAAACCTAGCCTTTTTTTTCACGATGTTGTTTTGAAGAGTACGCCAAAGAAATGTCCACGTACAGCACGATTATTTTCCCTCTTTTAACCAATTATATAAACAAATTGCGATTTTGAGACGGCAATACCACATTATATTGATGGCTAGTAGGGAGAAAATATAATCCGTATTGGGCGGAGTCGCGAAGCGACGGAGTCCAATACGGAATATATTTTCTTCCAACGCCGTCAATATAATGTGGTATTGCCGTCTCAAAATCGCAATTAGTTTTGTATCGCGATCCATCATTTATAAGGACAAATAAAACTGTTAACTAATCAACCCGCGCCTGATCGAAATTTCAATTCTTTCTACCTGCGAAACGTATTTGTTTGCGTACGTCAGCAACCCAATTCAGTGCAACGACGTCAATTTCAACATTAGAACCAATCACAGGCCGCAAAAGTGAGACGGCAATACCACGAAATATTGACGGCTCGCGCATAGGCAAAACTTTAAGAAGATCGCGATACTGAATGATATCAATTTTTGTGGAGTTGTCATTGCCGTGGCCCATGGTAGTAATTTCAAGGGAGTTCATAAATCAAAGAAAACGGCTCCGGCAATGACAATGCCACAAAGCAAAAATATCATTACTTTAAAAAGGAAAACTAATCGTGCTGCACGAGCGACAAGCATTTCAGTGCATTCAAGTTTTAGTTTTTGACCACAACGTGAGCGTATAACAATAAACCATTTTATTTTTACTTAAAAGTAAAGTAATTTAGGCAAGATTTACTCAAAGGTACCTACTTCAATGTGTATATGTTCCTATGATTTACGAAAACGATAGCGGTGAAAATTGACGTTCAATCGGAAAAACGATGGCTGAGCCGGGCTGAGAAAAGAGCCTTGCTTACGCTTTCTCGTTTTGGTTAGTTGCCTTTCTGTCTCAGCGACTCAAAATGACGAATTTAAGATTACGAGGAGACTATCCGACGATAAATTTTCTTTTTTTATCTTTAGACTTCCCGGCCGGCGCCGTTTATGCCATTTCAATTCCCAGATAGTTAACACACAATTTACGGTTTAAAAGACTTGAAATCGTGACTTATTACAAAATGTTTACACATAACGTTAGTTATGTTTACAAATGAGGTTCAAAGTTTGCATAACGCAAGGCATTTTTTGGAGGAAAGCAAATTCATTTATAGCTAATCGACGGATATCAAATCACATTGAACCAGAGAATGATTCTACCCATGCCATCACACGTGCTTCAGTAAAACTTAGAGTCAAGCGATTAGGGAAAATGCATCAATCCAAATTCCTTTTTGTCTCCCTGACATGCAAGCACTTTCCGTTTTAATGCGTTATCTTTGAAAGGATGACAAGATGTGATCTAAATTTCACCCAAACGCTGAGATTTTCGGTGTTATCGAAAACTCAGTAACCTAATCAACTTTACAGGGACATCCAACGATAATCTTCGGGAGAGTCGAACTGTTCTAAGGATTTCGGTTCTAGGTCGCCAAACAGCTATATATTTCTCTACTAAAATCACCTAAAAGATTCGCAACAAGGGAAAACTAGTCCCTTACGTTTCCGGGAAGGATATTTTTGCAATTTTTGGCACTTAAAATGGTCACCTAGCAGTTTCGGATGAGCAAATGGTTCTCTGGGACGTATTTAGAACGTAACGTTTAGCTAGCAATTTCTGAAATGAAGATATCATTCCCTAAAAATTTCGGACACTTAAATTTTCAGCTAAGATATCCGAACAGATCAAATTTTTCTAGGTGATAAAAAACATCTCTTTAGACAGTCTTTAAACATTACAAGGAGCCTAGAAATGTCTCTCAAGCTAAGGCTCGGTGGGTGCCCCTGGCTTTATTCAAATGTCAACTGTATTTAGCACAAGGGAATTAATTGGAGACACTGTACAGAAATCAGATCAAATCAACTCAACTCAAATTATTAAATCGTACCCGTAGAAAAACGAACAAACTCAACGGCACATGTGACGCGAAGTCTGGGAATCGAACCTGCCACTTTGTTGGGACCCCCAAATTGGATTTATGATGTTAGCAATTGGTGCTCGGAAGATCACAAAAATGAATTGACGAGCCCTTTTCGGAAGAAGGTTTCCTCTTAGAGATACAAAATTGCACTTTACCAAATGAATGTCCTCCTGACAAAGAGTTCGTTTCTTTGGCTCGTCGCCGACCTATCACAGTGTTGCTGCTATAGCTTATAGATGCGCACAGCATGGTTTGAATTTAAGTTGAACATCGAAAAACAAATTTCAAAAATTATTGAGTTATGGCAGCTAAAACATAAATGGCCGGTCACTGACTTTTTTGGGTAAAACTGAGATTTTTGAACAGTGTATGTTTTCCGCCAGCCCTAATTTAAGATTAAGCTGGATTTGGGCCAAGCGTAAGAAATTATTTTCAACTGCAATTTCCCCCTCAAAAACGGATGGTTTGGCCCACCCTTGAAACCTAACTCTGGCAAATTTTCCGCATGAAAATACTCACGATTTTCTAAATGTGCGTATTTAACATAATAGAGCTCTTAAAACTCTGACATTATCCACGAAGGCTATGTTCGTGGAGTAAGCGCC
>OX421452.1:5705453-5707953 GCA_949126865.1 Montipora capitata | reverse complement strand
TTTTCCCTAAGGTCCTTGAATCCCGTCAGGAATTAGAAAATCAGCACCTAATCAACCGATTTATAATTTGGTGTCAATGGTCTAGTATGATGACCAATGTTTTACTTTTGGAATACGGAAACTGTCTACTAAACCTGTCCAATACTTACCCAAACTGTTGATAAATGGAGTTTTTGTCCCCTTTGTCGAAATGGGTGAATCATTTCGTTACTTAGGACGCTACTTTGACCTTTGACTTACTTCAACATGTCTGAATTATCCTCTCCTCTACAAGACTTGATGTGTGACATTGATGAGAAGCCACTACATCCCAAAAGTACAGACGCTATGTGCGAGCTAAACTGTCCTGGCATTTCCCTTTAGCTGACTTAAAAAACCTGGATAATAGCAAGGACTTGATTCTATAGTTAATGGCTACAACATATCCGAAAATGGCTTGATATCACGATATCTGGCACACTGAGTAACCTTTTTCTAGAACGCAATAGATTTGGTCTTAATATTTGTCCTCCTTCAGTTAAATTCGCTCGGTACCAAACAGTTCTCCGCATGCAATTCCTTATAAGAGTCACGGAATGATTCCCTAAAAGATCTGTGGAAGTCGTCAAGCAGTCACAGCAATATTCAATGTGATGTGTTCAAATCCACCAAGGAAGTTCTTTAAAAAGATTTCCGTTCTAATTAAGAAGACAAATTGCAACACCACTTAACATCTCAAGGTTTCTTTTTCTCAAATGTTATCAAGCACTCATTGTCCAGATTGTCATGTGTTTACTCTATTTGGTCGTCTGCCCAGTGTCATCTACCCCGCCACTGAAGAACACTTCCAGTTTTACCATTCGCTACATCAACAACTCCCTTCATACGAGCAAGAATATGACAAGATGGGGATTATCGCAAAGCTTTTGCCTTAACCCTGAGTGACTCCCCCATAATGTTGCTGGTTGTTAACATTACCTTGATCGCTTCACCTGGAGACACGACTCAATATTCAACTTCATTGCTAACTCACTTCAACCTGTAATTAATGATCGCTCTTCACTCTATGCTGATGTCAGTGCTTTTCTGAGTCCATTTATAACAAGCAACAATTATCGCATCCAGGTCTTCTTTTCCTAATATAGTCCAAGTGCCTATATATTCTAGATCAAGTGAAGCTAGAACAATTGGTTTCCGCCGGTTTGAGTCTACTCTAAAAAGCACTGCAGAGCTTTCCAAGAGCTGAGCCTCCCTTGGTGTTTTCTCCGACGAATGCTCAACGTTCTTAAAAATGAGGAATGACATTGCCATTGAAAAAAAGCAGCAACACTATATAATAAAAAAAAAGATAAATCTAGCCATTAGAGCGACATGCATATTTTACCTTTTTTCGTATAAATAGGATTTGGGATAGCCCAGACTTATCATATCTTTAATTTTTTTTAAAAGTTGATTCATTGGTAAATACAGTATACAAGTATATCACTCAATTTCAAGTAGCCAGTTGTTAATTGCCTATACGTAGAGAGATTTACAGCACTGCCAGTTATTGTTATTAACTGTATTCAAAGACAAATAAAGTTTCCATTATTATCAGTATTGGTATCATTATTGCTTTCATCTCTCAGGAAGCGAGTCATAACCACTGACCATGGATCCCTTAGGTTCATTCTTCATCAGCGCTCAACTTTTTTTCGCAAAATCCCAGCAGTTCTCTATTTCGCAATCTTCCGCAGGAGTGCGGCATTGATCTCAATACCTTGTTATCATCATCATCATCATAATCATACAAACAAAGTACCACTATTACTGCGGGAAAATGATAATACAATGAAACAGCTGGTAAACGACCATGTGGTCATTGTGCAAGTGTTGATTGTTATGTCTAAAACGAGTAGGAATAGGACCGAGTTTCAGTTTTAGATCAGAAATCTAGAACATTCTCGAACATTCTAAGTCGGATTTAATTCAGGTTCCAGTTACGTTTTTCGAAGGGCGGATAGCGCTATCCACATGTTTTGGTAGTGTTTATCCGCTGGATAGTGATTTTATAGGGTGGATAGCGTTATCCACCTTTTGAACGACCGAGGCCAGGTGTATGAGGAATTTATAAGAGAAGACTCAGGGTGGTTGTCCCGGAGTATTTAACTTTTTCGACAGAATTCAGCTTGGAAGTAATTAAGGCGAATTTGGGAATCATCTTTAAAGAGTATGGTCAATTAAAACACCCTACAAGGGAATATACGGAGAGGGATTACAAAGTTCTATAAGCCAGCCTGGTACCGCTCAATTACAAGAAACGATCTAAAATTTTACACAGGAACGGGACCTAAGTAACGACTTTATTGTAACCTATTATATCAAACTATATTCTAGTTAGAAAATGTATCTTACAAAAAAAATACAGAAACAGTTCCGACAAAATTGCAACGACGGGTCAAATATCACAAAAATACACTAAATTCGGCAGCTACAAAAATAATGATATATGAAAGTTTCACTGCGACTTCAACGTAGTCAA
>OX421452.1:5697953-5700453 GCA_949126865.1 Montipora capitata | reverse complement strand
TATTAATTTGCCAACAACTTGCTTTATAAGCTGCCAAAACTCAAAAAGGGTTGTTTCGTTTCAGTAGTCGGCTCACATGAATAATAAACAAAACTGTATGTTAAAAGATATTCTCCTATTTAATTATATGTGACAATTATTCGTGGAGGTGAATCGCGATGGCTATTCTCCACCATTTCCAATATATGACGGAAGATACGATAATAAGATAAGATAAGATAAGATACAATTATAAGTACGGAATCCGTATATTACAACTTCGTATAGGTATCCGTATCTTGTAACTGCCTTCCGGTATCGATTTTCAAAGCAAACGATCATGACGGTTTAGTGAAAAACTTAAAGCAGTCATGTAAAAGCCTGAAAAATTTTTTTGGACTGCCATTGAGCAGTGGGAAGGACTAGAAGGGAACATTTCGAGGTAGCCCACCTAAGTCAGTAATATACCACAGCTGACCACACAAATTAAGGACGGGAATTCCAACCCCTACTCTTCGCGAACAGTGTGTCGATTTATAGACCATATCCGAGAAGACTTAAAAGCCGGCCAAACCACTAGCAAATGTTATTACCACTTTCTCCTCAGTTGTCGTATCTCTTCCGCTGCTCGGAGGTGAATAGTTCTTTTAGTTCACCAATCAGAACGCGTGAAAAGCACTTTTGCCAATTTTGGCACTTACCAATATCAATTATCAATGGGTGGGGTGGTGCAGCTTTCTTTTACATGGGGCTTGGGTGAGTGAATGGTTTGTTATCTTTTAAAGTAATCTAAAATTAACGACCAAGTCGAATCAGAAGTGCGTAAAATATCGCTAAGGCGCCAAACTCACGAGCAAAAAAAGTGAACTCTCTTGCTATGGTCAGTGGAATAAAGTGTATATTAACGATCAGCGAAACTACAAAATGGAAACCTGACCGAGTTTATCGTGGCAGACTGCCAATGTTTTCTCCAAAGGTATCAAAACAAATTATAATTATGAAAACGGGCCGGGGAAAAGACATGACAAAATATGGACTCAAAGGGCTTGACTGAGGTGCCTTTACTATTAATACTAGATATTATTGCACACCTGGCTAAAATCAATAGTTCCAAGGCAATTCTCTTCCTGTGGAAAAAAAACAGAGGGTAGTTTCAAGAAACTACATTGTACAACGCTCTTGCAGATGACTACAAAATTTCCTCCAGAACTTTGTAAGGTCAGACTTAGCGTGTGAGGGCCTTTTCCCGTCCAAAAAGAACCAACGAGGTGTACACTCTATGCATCATTAACGGTTGAATCCAGAGACTATGCAGTTCTTTAAAACCTCTAATTTCACTGTACAAAGGAAGAGTCTGCCACACAAGGGCAGGGGAATCTTTGTCACATCATTGCAGCTTACATTTTGTTTCCTTAACTTGTGCATGAGTTTTCTCACAGAAGGCAATCTGCTATTTACTTTGTGTCTATTGTTTTCTGAATGAGAGCCGTTCTAATACATGCATCCTGAGTGACGCGTTGAATCGACAAAACGATGACAGGGTGAAAGAGGAATTTGAGGTGCGATGTTTACTTGAGGAGTGGTGGGTTTTTTTTTCAGGGAGGGGAGGAGGAAGAGGAGCACTTAATAATGCCATAAAGAGGAGCCAATAACCCTGAAGTGTTGACCTCTTTCATTTGGCTTTGACTTATCAGTTTACTGTATTATCTATTAAAATTTAGAATACGGCTCCGACCACATTATAGTCAATCAGATTGAGGCTGATGACCACAACATAACCAAATGCAGCTGTAGTACGGCACCGTATGAGGGATTGCTCACGCTTGATCCTATTCATATGTTAACGCGCGTGTTATAAATAATAAAGATTGATTGATTGAAGATTGATTGATGCAAAATCATGGATTGTGCGAGGAATGATACAGCCACGTTTTTTCCTGCAAAACTCTAGTACCGAACAAATGATGGGTCACATTCCACTCCAGATAGAGATTTCTGGGTTAATGGACTTCTGCCATAAAGAACATGAATCCATTGGCTGCATTTCTGAATACATCTTTTGCGCACAAGCTCGGCTTAAGCCCCATTTACACGAGCAATTTTTCCTTGACAAGTCCACTTGTCAAGGAAAACTTGCCGATTGTACACACTAGCAAGTTTTCCTTGACAAGTTCTCCTTGACAAGTTTTCCTTGGTAGTGTAAATGAAAAATATGACAAGTTTTCCTTGACAAGTGCTGCAAATCAATAATATCCTTGTCACATTTTCCTTGTTGTCCATCTACAGGAGCAAATTTCTGACTTGACAATTTTTCCTTGTCAAGGAAAAGCTAGCACGCCAGATTTTCCTTGACAAGGAAAATTTGTCCACTATTCCCCATCTACACGAGCAATTTTTCCTTGTCAAGGAAAACTTGTCAAGGAAAAATTGCTCGTGTAAATGGGGCTTTATGCTAATGACACCGACAAGTCATTGAGTCTAATATTTAGCAACATTTGGATAATGCTGGGTATGATATCAA
>OX421452.1:5647953-5690453 GCA_949126865.1 Montipora capitata | reverse complement strand
AGTGCTCACAGAGAATCAAATCTAAATGTTCCTGCAATGCTGGACAGGTTTTGTGCTTTTGGACAATTATCACGATATTATAGACAGGTTGAAATTGGGAACCTCAGAAATGCCATTTCCAGTGATTTGAGAGAGAATATTAACACTCAAGTTACCGGTAGGTTTCTACTTTTGACTAAGAAATGAACCTATAAAGTGAGTTGTAATTAGAAAATAATGTATTACCGGTATTCCTTAATAATAGTAATAATAATAATAATAATAATAATAATTATTATTATTATTATTATTATTAGTTATTTAATTAAAGTCGATGACGTGGGAAGTGGTCGCCTAATCTTCCGAGCAACGAGGTTCACGTTAAAAACGCTTGACAAAATAACTAATAAAAAGAGTACAATGTGCAAATACAATATAAAAATATTAAAAGTATATAAATCTAAGATTAACCTAGCTAATTTAAATTACAAAGGAAACAAAAAATGCCCTAAATAATAAAATAGCAAAGCATTAAATACTCAAGGATTAATTAAATATATCTAAGAATATTGTATAATATATACTGTAATATAATATTGCTATGCTAAGTTCGTAATGTGCAGGAGCAACATGAGCATCCTTTAATATTCCTTATGCTATTTTGAAATTGTGAAATGGATTTACTAAGCTTGATAGAGTTATTTAGATTGTTCCAATAATGAGTAACTACAAGAAAACGAATGATGTACATACAATATGAGCTATTGTATGATACTTGCTCAACATTAAGACCTTTGCCCCTTAAATTATATTTAGTGATTCTTGATCTAAAAAAACTAGAGGTATATGATGGAGCCAGCTCATTAAGGACAGTGTGTATACTATTGTTATTGCACATAATTATATACGTTCTGCGCATCTCCAGATACTCGGATTTCCTATCGCTGATGCTTACTAATGCAGGGATATTTTTGCGCAGTTTAAAACTATGCAGATAAAGTAGATCTTCGTAAGTACTCTTGGTATCCAAAAAGAAAATTGGGGGTAACCATGCATTCTTTAGAGATAATTGAGCTTCAGTTTGAGAAATAACGCCATACATTGCTTTGTATTTTAAAGCTTCTTACAAATATTATTCATGAATTATCTTTGAAAAATGCGTGGTTACCCCCAATTTTCTTTTTGGATTTCAATACCACTTGTTAAGATCTACCTTTCCTGCATAATCACAAATCCGGGCAAAAATACCTTTGAATTAGTAGGCACCATCCTTAATAGATTTGTAAACTAGTGATAAAGAATACAGTGTACATGTATATACAATGTCTACCTTCTAATGATTGCATTGAAGCTAAACTGAGCAAATCATCATAACTTCCATTGGAACCTGCTTTCAATACTGTTCTTAAGCCATACTCATTAGCTGACCCCATTTTCAATATCTTACCAATACATAACAAAATTGGACTACAATAATATTCAAAATGTGGCAAGACGTACATTGTATGCTAACGTATTGACGTTACGTGACATCATCGCGACATATTCCTTTACTTCAGTCTTATTTTTTCACAAGAAATACAGCCAGCGATTTGCAAGTGAACACCCACCAGACCTCTGAAAGCACTGCGACAGTGTACAGAAAAGGCCAATGAATACCCTGTCCCCCTTCTCCACCCGAAACAACGTTGTTTATAAAGAAGTGGAAATAACCCAGCTGTCCCTCAAATGTTCATTGTTTGGGGGGTGGAGGACCATCGATCTGCAACAAAAATTAATATTAATTTTACATCATGGAAATAATTTGTTTAGATATACATTGTACATATGGAGAAGGAAGTAAAAAGTGTCTCAACAATTTTCCAACAACAACAATAATGTGTCTTTTCAATGACACTGACACACTCTCATTTGATTGTTTTATAATGGTATGATTGTTTCTTTCAGTGTGTAGAGAAACTTCACAATGCCACACTAACTGGTTGTTCTGGCCCTTCGGAACAACTCTGTGGTATGCTTTTACTCTTGCTTTAAGATAATTAATGCAGTTTGTGACTCACTGATCTTTTCTATAATTATGTTTAACTTCACATTTCTTTAATAACTTCTTTTGTACGTTGTTTACAGTACAACAATACATATATTTTTGTTTCAGTTTTGAACTGTGTGAGGCTTTTAACTCGTTTTGTCCCCTACATATTTGAGGATCCAGATTGGAGAGGTTTCTTTTGGTCTACAGTTCCAGGACAAGATGTATGTAGTTGTTGTTAGCTATAAGTATTAATTCCACAATAATTGGGTAATTTGATGTTGTGGAGGATCATTTACAGGATCAGCTGGCACAGTAACTATAATATGCTTTGTGAGTGGAAGAAAGGAAAAATTTTTTTGCACAGGGCTGTCAGTTGGTTTCTGAGAAGCAGGTTAACGGTGAAGTGTGTTGGTACTGTACCTGTTTACTCAAGTCTACCACAGATAAGCTAAGCACAACATTGAGCAGGGATGGTGCAGTGATGAGAGTGCTCGTGTCCCACTAATGTGTCTTTTGTTCAATTCCCAAACTTGTCATCACATGACTGGGTTGAGTTTGTTTTTTCTCTACTCTACTCCGACCTGTGTTTTTCCAGGTACTCCGGTTTTCCCCTCTCCTCAAAAACCAACCAGATTTGGTATGAGTGGGTTTGGTTTGGGTTTTGATTTATAGGTGTAGTGCCCCAGTGTTAAATGTTGTAATTTACATGTAAAGTTGACACTTACAGTACATACATTGTAATTGTAAATACTGTAAATAGAGGATATTACATGGCCGTGCGGGCGTACGAAATTTCTCTTAGAGTGTTGAAAAATGTCAACACGAGCAGAGAAATATCATACAATGTATCTCCAAGCAGCCATGTAATACTCTATTTATTACAAACACCAATGAAAATTAATACTAAATCATTTCACAAAAGGCATTGAAAGGCATGATTTTCATATGTAACCACAGCAGCAGTGATCTTTTCACGTGTGAACTTCAAGATAACATGTCATCTTCACGAGTGAAGATATCATGTTTTTGCGCAAAAGTTCACTTCGTATTTCATTAGTGTTTAAATAATAAATACCTCTTACTAACCGAGTTCGAGGTCCGTACTGTAAGTTACAGACCGAGTTTTTTCCCGTTGATTTATGGCCCAAGCGCGAAGCGCGCAGGCCATAAATCAACGGGAAAAAACGAGGATCCATAACTGACAGTATGGACCGAGAAAACGAGGTTAGTAAGATACTTATTACATCTCTGAGGTTAACCGGCGCGCGGGCAAGGAAACTAGTCAAAGTGAAGCGGAAGGTTCAACTGCCACAAAGAATGCCATGCCAAAATCCCAAAAACTAAATCTTCTTGGCTGTTAAGTTTGAAATAGTTGCTTGCAAGATTCAAACAGTTTTCAGTACAAGTTTATGCAACAGAAATGACAAGAAAAACTCGCTAGATGATGTTTTGTCTAAATTTTAAATTTAGTGGGCTGTACAGCGGGCCGTACTGTAGAATACGGCCCGCTAATTTAGCCAATTACAGCGCGCGTACTATCTGAGAGATATAATAAAGGTAATTATGCTGTATTACTTCATTGCTTAATTTCTCATGAACTTCTGTGACATGTAACTCTCCCTTGCTTTGCGGGATACCAAGTGTATAATATTGATTGATTTTTCTGCATTCCAGTTAATCAAGGGAGGTTATACTTACCATTCTTTGAATAGTTTTTACTGTCAAAAAGATGTAGATTTGCATTAGGTTCAAAGAAAGTGGTACAGTGTACATTTGCATTGATGTTGTACATCATGTACAGTGGTGCTACGTTGTTTGATATAGTGAGCTTGTGTTGATACATGTACTGCTTCCATCTTATTTTTCTCGGTGATTCATGTATAACACTGTAGATTGTGTTTATAAATATATTATTGAACTCTGAACCATACATGGTGTACCTGCAAGAAATCCACATACATGTAAATTGTTGAAAGTATAGACGTATTAACATTAAGGAGATTGTATTTTTTCTACAGGAAGAGAGTTTTGGAGATGGAGAGGTGAGGCTTAATAATAGTTAATGGTTTTGATAATTATGTAAGCTACTGCATATAATGTAACTGCATACAGTATAAGACTCTGACTTGTATAATGTCAAAAAGGTTTTTGGATGCATCTAAAGTGACAGTTTTAATGGTTTTCTGTAACTGACAGTTAGTTCTTTCCTACAGGCCGAGGAAGCCAGACCTCCTCTTGCACAAACATTACTCAGTTCACTCGCTGTAAGTTTTAAACTAGTCTTACTTTTAACCATTACTTCCCTTAAATGAGAGGTTGGTGCCTAGGGGTTCCAATGCTAACAACCAGCCTCTACATTTGTCCAGATAGAATACAGGTGCATGTCTGGCAAATTTATGTAACAGCCTTAATAGCCCACAGAATTGGTAGAAGGAAAAAAATACATGTAAGGGGAGAGTTGGGGTGGGAAATGCTTAAGTTGTAACTATCCATATGAGCCTGCACTTACAACTTTGACTGGAGGCTGCTCAACTGTTTAACAGCTTTGACTGATAACTGTCACTGCTTAACCCCTGCCCACTAAAGCTTGTGGTGGTTAACTTTGCATTTAACTAAATTTAATTGATCTTAACAAATGCAAACAGCTAGTTGGTTTACTATAGAAGACAAACTGCCAAGTGAGTATGTTGTATGTT
Organism: Montipora capitata; assembly: GCA_949126865.1. NCBI lineage: Eukaryota > Metazoa > Cnidaria > Anthozoa > Scleractinia > Acroporidae > Montipora > Montipora capitata. Next base: position 5,685,746 of record OX421452.1, on the reverse strand, counting down.
GCAGCTTTCCCCGAATACTATTTATAAGTTATTATCGTTGGAACTAGTAATATATACAATAGATTTAGCCAAGCCTAAAAGCAGAGCTCCTGGGTTGTTTATTCTTACTGGCTCTAGGATTAGTGAAAATAAAAGGCTTTGGAATTGTCCGTGTTTTGGTTTTCCCGGGTATTGCTTAATTATGTCAGTCTCTTCGCTGCCTAACTAGTGAATTCCACAGTTAATTTCACCCGAAAAACCGACTGATCGCATGAATCACGAAGGGATGAGTGCAGGGTTCTCCTTATCAGGCAGTAACCGGTAAAATTTACCGCTTGTAAGAGCACTTATTACCGCCTGCAAACGCTCAGAAGTCGCTTATCCTTTGCAGAACGTCCAACATTAAACAAATGCTTTACCGGTTTGAAAAGGTCACTTACCAGTTGTGCTGAAAACGAGGGAGAACCCTGTGAGTGCGATATCGGTTTTTCCACTGAAATTTACTGTCGAATTCACCAGTTAGGCAATTACTTTTTCTTGAATCGCAAGAGTTTTAAAAGAAAACAAGCAAATCCTCAGCAAGCGAACGGAACAGGAAAGAAGCCATTTCAGAGTCGACTCTCAAAAGCCAGCGAATAGGAATCAAGCTAAAATTAGAAATCACAGACGTACTAGAGCTCGTGATGTGACAGATCGTCTTTGTTGGTTCAAGGTCAAACAAGGAGTTTTATTGATGTACTTTATTGCACTTTATCTCTTAAAACAAGATCATTTACATTTTGATGTATTTCATTGAAACACGCCAGCTTGGCTTAGAACCAGAATCGGCTAGAAAGGACAAACTTCAAACAAGAATCTCCAACAAATTACCTGTATGTGCTCTAAACAAACTTCTGAAAACACAAGCTGGTGATATTTCTCCTTACTTTTACGAGAACTCATTTAGATTACATGTTTCTAACATAAGGGCAAAATTTCTTGTCACTGTCAAGGCACATCGAAAAACAATTAGGCAAACAGAGTGAAAAAACCTGTTGTTCACTCGCATTTTAAAGTCAAACAAACCAGCAAACAGATCAATTATTTCTGTCCAAAAAGAGTACAGACGATTGTTATTTTACAGTAATTCCAGTTGAGAATAAAAATTCGAGTTTCATTCCTGAACAAGGGAAAAAATGAGTAAACCACTTTTTAGAAATATGCATCCACTTGAAACAACTCATCCACAGAAATACACTGTAACAAACGGTTTAGTGTCCAAGAAAATAATTTACAAGTGGAGTAACTTGTTCCACCGTGTTTGAGCTATTACTGGTGTACCGTTTTGTCGTTCTTGTTCTCTTTCACTCTTCTTTCGTTTCTTTTCTTCTGTCATAGGCCGTTCAGGCATCTTGCAACCTTAGTAGATTGAAAATTAAAAATCTTAAGATAAGACTCATGCCAAAAATTGCAATTCAGAGCAAAAAGCAGCACTAAAAAATTAAAAATAAACACTCAGCTTTAAGTTTATATTCCTCCAATGCTTGACTTGAATAACTACGTAGCCACCAGTGTGTCCTGACCACAGCTATATTATGTCAAACCTGGATTGAAACCAGCGAAATATGCAAGAAAAAAATATTTTCCAAACCGTACCTGAACACGAAAAACATCGGCTGTCAAGATCTTTTGTTGACGTAGCGTGGCCATGTAGCTGCGTTGAGCCACAGAAAGAGCGCAAAAATTTCAGCCTCATTTATGCTCAGGAGTGAGTGTCTGACCTGGCTTAAGCCTGCGATCCAATCAACAACCAGCCCCTGGTCAGCTTTGAACTTAAAAAAACAGCTGACCTTGATAAGGTCCAACTTGAGCCCGTGATATGATCATGTGATACTGGTCAGCAGATACCTTGTTTTGACAGGTGTCAATTGATCATAACATTGATGTCCAATATCAGAGATGTATGCTGTAAACGCTAGAGTGTCAACTGGAGTATTGCCTCCTGGATGAGCTCTAAACTTGAGCCCGTGTACTGGTCACATTGGCATGCTTGGAGGGGTGGACGGCGTGCGGTCGTACATGTATGGTTGTACGGTCGTATGGTGACTAAAACCAAATTTTCTTGCATCGATGGGTTACCATATTTTCTTGACTATTGTGCTCCGTGCGCGCACGCAAGGCACCTGGAGCTCCGCTATTATCAGCACTAGATAATTTCAGTAATAAAAATGATACATTGTATGGTGGTGTTTTGTATTCTAGGATCTTTGCTTTTGTCCTGAGTTCACTGTTCATCCTCCTAAAAAATCTGGACCAGTGAGTATTTCAACAACTAATTGCTTTAACTTCTTTGATAATATTACAATTTTCCCATCTGATGAGTTTTTACAATGTATGTGTTTCAGGATCAACCAGAAGATCTGTCAGCTATTGATAGCTGTGAATATATCTGGTATGGTCACTTTGAATTATATTATATAGGACACCCACAACAGTTTTTTTAATCACAGTGAACCCAATAAAAAAGTATTAATAAGATAATTGATTAAATTAAAAGCTTAAGTCCAGAAGGAAAAATCATTAATTAAATGGCAATTTATTTGCAGGGAAGCTGGTGTCGGATTTGCAACATCCCCACCCCCTAACCCACAGTTTGATTGCAACAGGACAGAACTGCTCAAACTGCTCTTAACTTGTTTTTCTGAAGCTATGTACCTTCCTCCAACAGGTTAGTCAGCTCATCTTGAGCTTAAAAAAAGCCCATGAGCGTACATGTTGTATGAAGAGAACAGATCATCTCATGATGACACTTCACATTACTCTTGATGGTAATAATTATTATAGTGATTGTACAGTACCGTCAAGAGTAATGTCATCTCTTGCTAACATACTTAGTTGCTTGTTAGAAAACATCAATGCCCTTAATTAACTTAATTAACCTATGCTTTTATTTTTGTGTAATTTTTTTTTACAGCTGAGAACCATTGCAGACCAAACAAGTGGCTTTCATTTTTCTCTTCCTCTGGTAACAGGTGAGACATTATAGAAGTTAAGGAAAGGATTAGAGGGTTTTGATATCACTTCTTGTGCAGTCTGTAAATGAAGTTCATCTATGTGCATGTCTAAGCTGACATTTTAGCAGGGTTTTTGTGGTTCATTGGTATAGAGCTCTTCTACAATAGGTTATTTTTGTGATTTTGATTTTATCTATAGAGTCGAAATCAGAATTTGCTGCAAAGACTAGCGATTTACTGCTACATGTATGAACAGCTAGTTCTTTTCCTGTTTTTTCAAATGCAAAACCTTGCTTTGTGTCTATACCTTTCACCCTAAGTTGTAAAAATCAGAATTTTCACTTCCAGTGGAGTACAAAACGGTGCTGGTGAGGAGACTGAAAATAGCAGGCCAGTGACGATGCCAAAATCGCAATGAGGGAATTTTCGGAATACAAGTTTGGTGCTTTTGCCTTTTGCATTCTTGCAACCAAATACAATGCAATTTCGATCAGAAGTACATGTAGTTTCAGTAACTTACATGTATGAATGTAAAAAAACCCAGAAAATTTAGGCCCTGGAAAAATTTTGCTCTGGTATTGACGTCACAATTCTGGTATCCCCAATCTCCTTACTAGCATGGTTTTGCACCTCACCTGAAGAGGAACTTCAGATTTTTGAAAGGCTAAAAGTAAAATGTAAGGAAAATCAGTTTGGATTTGCTTTTATCTCAGAAAACTACATGTACTGTATATTGTTTCAATTGAGTAAAATAAAGAAAAATCAGTCATAATATGCACACTTTAAGGATGGTGCTTACTATTTCAAAGATATTTTGTGTGGTTTTTGATTATGCGGGAAAAGCAGATCTCAAAAAGTGTTATTAAAATTTAAGAAGGAAAATTGGGGGTATAACGGTTACCACGCATTTTCAAAGATAATTAATCAGCAATATTTGTAAAAAGCTTTAAAATACATTGTTCTTTTCCAAATTGAAGCTTAATTACAGTACTTCTAAAAAATGCATGGTTACCCCCAAATTTCTTTTTGGAAATCAAGAGCACTTGCTAAGTTGTGCTGTCTCCACATAGTTTTACACAAGTGGGAGATTTCGAGGCAATGAAAGGAATAGAGTACGAAGAGACTAACACATACCGTGCATTTTACCTTTCGACACACCCATCCGAAAAATTGGTTTTTGCCCTGAGCGGGACTCGAACCCACGTCTCCCTGATTACTATTCGGGCATGCTAAGCCACTACACCATCAAGGCCACCACGCTGGCAACGCAGCAGGTTAATGGGGCGACTTTAGCAACGTGGGGGTTCCTAGGGACCAACTTTTCTTCACTTGAGTGTATATCTTTGCCTCTCTAACCCCAGACAGGGCTTAGAACACAAGTGAGAGATTTCGAGGCAATGAAAGGAATAGACTACGAAGAGACTAACACATACCGTGCATTTTACCTTTCGACACACCCATCCGAAAAATTGGTTTTTGCCCTGAGCGGGAGAAGTGAAGAAAAGTTGGGCCCTAGGAACCCCCACGTTGCTAAAGTCGCCCCATTAACCTGCTGCGTTGCCAGCGTGGTGGCCTTGATGGTGTAGTGGCTTAGCATGCCCGACTAGTAATCAGGGAGACGTGGGTTCGAGTCCCGCTCAGGGCAAAAACCAATTTTTCGGATGGGTGTGTCGAAAGGTAAAATGCACGGTATGTGTTAGTCTCTTCGTAGTCTATTCCTTTCATTGCCTCGAAATCTCTCACTTGTGTTCTAAGCCCTGTCTGGGGTTAGAGAGGCAAAGATATACACTCAAGTGAAGAAAAGTTGGGCCCTAGGAACCCCCACGTTGCTAAAGTCGCCCCATTAACCTGCTGCGTTGCCAGCGTGGTGGCCTTGATGGTGTAGTGGCTTAGCATGCCCGACTAGTAATCAGGGAGACGTGGGTTCGAGTCCCGCTCAGGGCAAAAACCAATTTTTCGGATGGGTGTGTCGAAAGGTAAAATGCATGGTATGTGTTAGTCTCTTCGCACATAGTTTTAAACCATGCAAAAATACGCTATAATTATTAGTAAGCACTTCCCACAGGAAATCCGAATGTTTCTTGAGATGCGCAGAACGTGTGCACATGCAATAACAATAGTAGGCACCGTCCTTAAAGGACTGACTGTGACCTAAGGAGTATCCTCTACCAAACTTGCTGGAGTTTTTGCAGTCATTTCAACTGAACTGATAACAATGTTAAAATGAGGTGTAGCTATTATGCACCTGCACTTTTTCAAATGTTGAGTTACGTCAGTTTTTATTGATCTGAAACTTACACTACTCTGATTCACTGTTATTGACAGACATGCACTTCCAGTTTTCACCTCTCTGTTAAATCTGGTGTGTTCTTATGACCCAATTGGATATGGAGTTCCGTAAGTATGAAACTTGTACAGGAATTGCCCAAAAAAATGAGTGACCAGGCAATTTTATTGGTCCATGCTTTGTGGGGAACAGGTTCAATCCCTGAAAAGGGTGTCGACATAATGTGGATTGATTTGGTTCATAGTTTTCTAATGAGGAGGTTTTTCTCCAGTACATCCATTTACTTCTATCATCAAAAAGCAATAAAATCAAGTTCTGCTGCTCATTTTTGTTATAAGTTTGTATCTGTCTGTAACAGCAGATAGACAAGAATCCAAGGTAAAGAACACACTGACTCACTTCATTCAAAAACCCATTGATGTTGACTCCCACTGGATGTTGAATATACTGCAGTGCAAACAATGTCACATGTATTTCCTTCTCCTTAGTTACAACCACCTTATGTTTGCTGATTATCGTGAACCCCTTGTGGAAGTGGCTGCTCAGTTGCTTGTAGTGTTATTGGATCATGAGACAATGCAGCAGGCTTCGGTTGTAATGAATGGTGGTGATGTGGAGAACCCATTTGAGGTAACAACATGCAGTAAATAATTAATGAGTAAAGTAACGGTTGGGCATAATTTTTATAATAAATTATTGCACTTGTAAACACATTCTTAAGGCTGTTGCTGACAACAATAATTATACATGTAGATGTATGCTTACTAGCGACATTGCCAAGAAGTCATAGGTCTGCCTGCTAAAAACCCTGTTGTAGTAATAATTATTGCTATATGTACATGTAGCCTGTGTGATGAAAGGTAAAGATTAGAAGCTGGGGCTGTACATGTGTACACATGTACATGTTTGCCTTTAAGAAAGTCCCTTGCCACATTAAGTTTGTTTTAATCTTGGTAAAGCTGTTATTGTGGGCAATGTACTGTAAGCTTCAATTGCAAAGCTGTTTTCAAAGATACAAAGTTTGTTAAAATTAATATCTGTTGATTTGATTACATGTTGACTGTGTGATTGTCGTTAGTCAAAGCCTACAAATAAACCTCACTCTCCGTAGAATCTGTAGTAGCTCAGTAGGTGGAGTGTCCAGCTACACGTAGATCTTTGAGGGTGATGGGTCAAATCCCATTAAGGTGTCACATTCTTGCGTAGCGAGGGTGGTAACTTACTTTTGAGTGGTACTGGAGGTGATGTACTGTATTTCAGTGTCAGAATTTAATACAGTGTACATGTACATGTATGTCTTGAAAATTTGAGGTGTTGGCAAAACGTTTTCAGTTTTATGGGGTCTGGTGTTGGAGCTATAATGAATTAACCCATTGACTCCCAGGGGTTCCACATTGACGAGTAAAATCGTCTGGCGTTAGACAGAGTAAAATACTAAGTCTGGCCGGTTTCGGCCGGTTTGGATGTCGATGGGTTAATGGAGACATAGTTTTTCAGTGAGTGATTAACCCATTGACTCCCAGGGGTTCCCCATTGACGAATAAAATCGTCTGGCGTTAGACAGAGTAAAATACTAAGTCTGGCTAGTTTCGGCCGGTTTGGATGTCGATGGGTTAATGCCCAAAACCTATAGAAATAAGTTGTAAACTAAAGTTGTATTTTGTTTGTGTAGTTCAATGCATGTACTTCTACAATGTATTCAAGGGAAGTCATTTGACTGTGTTAATTTTGATATCATTCTTGTAGGAATCTCCAGTGGACAACCTTTTCTGCAACTACTTATCAAGGATACATAGAGAAGAGGTGAAGCATGATCTGCACGCTGACTCTATTGCTTACATGTGCTTTTTGTGAATAAGGCTCAAATGACATCCAGAAAATAGCTTTGTGATACACAAACTGTACATGCAGAATTATGTAATCTGTACGAAGTGAAATGTTTTGCTCTACTGTATTTTAGGATTTCTATTTTATTCTTCATGGTGTGGCCAACCTTCTCAATAATCCACTAATTCAAGTAAGTACTACATTTTGGTACTGTACTGTATACCCTCTATCTGAGAGAGATTGTGTGTTCTGATTTTTATTTACAGCTGAAACAATATGAAACAGTAATAACTATAATTTATATCCATATGATTTTTTTTTATAGACATACCTGCCAAATTCTTGTAAGAAAGTCAGTTTTCATCAAGAATTGTTAGTTCTGTTTTGGAAGATGTGTGATCAAAACAAGGTTTGTGACTCAATCTATTATTTTTATAAATTATTGTAATTTCAGCTATTACGGGAACTTTTGCGCAGTTTATGAACATTTTACTGTGGACAGGGGTTGATATTTATTTTACTTTTTTTACACAGAAATTCTTGTTCTATGTGCTCAAGAGTAGTGATGTCCTGGACATTTTGGTTCCCATTCTTTATCACTTGAATGATGCTCGTTCTGACCAGTGTAAGAATTAGCCAATCTCTGTATTTACATGTAGGCAGCAATGTACATGTTGGACTTATGGTCCCAAGGGAAACAGTTTGTTTTGTTTGAATCCCGAAAGTTGAGGGAAACATCAGGACTCAAGGAAAAACAAAACTGACTACTGTAGTTTTGCATGCGATTATGCTTTAAGTGCCTTGTTATAGCAGAGCTCCACGCACAGCACCATGGGTAAGAAAATATGATAACCCATCTGTGCAAGAAAATTTGGTTTTGGTCACTGTATGACTGTCCACCCCTCCATGTGTGCCAATGTGACCAGTATCACATGACCATATCATCAGCTCAAATTTAGAGCTCATCGAGGCAGCCATACTTCAGCTAGTTTACAGCGTACATACCTCTTACTAACCGAGTTCGAGGTCCGTACTGTAAGTTACGGACCGAGTTTTTTCCCGTTGATTTATGGCCCAAGCGCGAAGCGCGTGGGCCATAAATCAACGGGAAAAAACGAGGATCCGTAACTTACAGTACGGACTGAGAAAACGAGGTTAGTAAGATATTTATTATATCTCTGAGGTTAACCGGCGCGCGGGCAAGGAAACTAGTCAAAGTGAAGCGGAAGGTTCAACTGCCACAAAGATTGCCGTGCCAAAATCCCAAAAACTAAATCTTCTTGGCTGTTAAGTTTGAAATAGTTGCTTGCAAGATTCAAACAGTTTTCAGTACAAGTTTATGCAACAGAAATGACATGAAAAACTCGCTAGATGATGTTTTGTCGAAATTTTAAAGTTAGCGGGCTGTACAGCGGGCCGTACTGTAGAATGCGGCCCGCTAATTTAGCCAATTACAGCGCGCGTACTATCTGAGAGATATAATAAATCTTTGGTATTGGACACCTGTCAAGACAAGGTATCTGCTGACCAGTATCACGTGGCCATATCTCAGGCTCAAGTTTAGAGCTCATCAAGGTCCAGGGCTTGAGATTGCGACCAATACAGATGCATTTGCGACTGAATTTTTTTCCCTTTGCGACTACAGTGTAAACTATCTGGAGAAGTCGCAAATTTGTGACTTGTTTTTACCTTCGCTCTTTTGAAACAAAAGGGTTAGTAGTTGCCACTTTGCTGCTACGTTTGCTAAAATAAATAATGACAAAATTGTTCTTTCAATCTGAAGGTAGTATGATTGTAGCATACTTTTGCTGTGATGTTATTGGCACAACTCCATTCCTTCAAAATCGATATCATTCACCATTTTCAGCAGTTTCTTTAAACACAAGTATTGTGGACTCGTATTTTGTTTGGCTACACCACTCAGACAACACAATGCAGCACAACAAATTTGTGACTAAAGTTTGCGAAATTGCAACTGGATTTTTTCATCAATTTCAAGCCCTGAGGTCAGCTGGTTTTTTTTTAATTGACTGGTGAGCAGGTACTGAGTTGATAATAAATAACCCGAGAGCTCCGCTTTTAGGCTTGGCTAAATCTACTGTGTGTGACCTCACATGGGAAAATGTACACTAACGTTTTGACCTTAAACGGGCAAAACTAATGGCTAACTAACGAATTGGTAACAGAAGCTAACGGCACTGACGGTATGGTGATGCTTTTAAAGGCACCATGCACTAACGGTTTGTAACGTCGTGATAACACATAGCTGCAAGCGTTTAATCGTTAAGTCAGTTTGGCAAACGAGCGCTGCGGAAGCCACATCAAAACACTGCAGGAAGGAAAACTTTTGTTTTTCCAAAGCCAGCATCGGCAAGAGGCCAATGTCACAGCAATTTCACTGACAAGAAAACATCTCTTCGGTTCTACTATGCATAATTCGCTGAATCAAATGGTAAAATTCTCTCCGTTAAAAGACAATATTTGCCTTCAAAGTTTGTAAGATGAGCCAATAATATTGATTTGATTTTTCTGGAGGGAAAAGTTTTGTTTTTCTGAAGTCCGCGCCGGGGAGTGTCACGGCAAACACTGAAAAAAGAACAGTTCTTGGGTTCTACTGTGCATAATTTGCCGAATCAAAATTTAATGGTAAAATGTTCTTCATTAAAAGACTAGACTGCAAGCAGTCCCTTCATAAATCAGTTGAGCGGCCTGCTTTTCTGAGGCAGTCGTGTTTTGTCACGCAAACAAATAAAATTACCGTTAAGTTTGCTGATTCATACTGTTAAATGCCCTCCGTTAAAAGCAAAATTAATTTTCCTTCCAAATTTGAAAGATGCACTGATTATGCTTATTTGATTTTTTTGGAAGGAAAAGTTTTGTTTTTTTAAAGCACATGCCGGCAAGAGAACATAGTGAAATGAATGTTGTGGCGTCATGGCAAACACTGAAAAAAGTGTATAATATATTCGGCTCTCCTGTGCATAATTCGCTGATTCAATCTTTAAATTAATGCTCTCCGTCATTATTCTGGAAGGAAAAGTGTTGTTGTTTTTAAAAGCACAAGCCGGCGAGACTGATTCTGTCAGTTGTATCACACAAAGTGAACATTCATAAAAATTTGTAGGCCAGCAAGACTCTCTTTCTGGTTATAACATGTTTAACTTCATGCTTTGTCTTTGCCCTCCACCTTTTGTTGCCAGGATTGATCTATTTTTGTCAGCTATTCCTCAAGGACAATTATTTTTATGTAACTTGTTTGGGTATCAGACGACACAAGTAAGCTTAAATTAATACGGAAATTGGTATTTGAGTGCACTGCACCAAAATCACTGTTACGGTCCTTCTAAAGGCCAAATCAACTAAGGAATGCAAAATTTTTCAAAGGTTACAAGGTAACCACTAACGTTTTATCCATGCTACTAACGGTTTTCATGAACCGTCTAACTTTTGGCCATTAAACGGACAAGCATTAGTGTACGTTTTCCGGTGTGAGGTCACATGTATTATATTATGTCATACAGTGCTGTAAGTATCTGGCATGGGCAACAACTGGAATTCCTGGTCAGGATAATTTGAATTTGATTTGCTGAGTGAAAGTAAAGGTATAATACAATATTACAGTTGTTGTCCTAGCCAGACCAGCACTTGTGTTATGCTTTTGACATGTATAATAACTATCAAAATAATTTACATGTACAATGTATGGCATAGGTGTAGGGTAACAGTTGCCCTGAGGCTTTTCCTAAGCTTGTTCATTGTACATTTTTTGGAAATTATGAGACAATTAATTTTGATGAGTTTTTCTTCAGCACGCCTGGGCTTGATGCATATAGGAGTGTTTATATTGCTCTTATTGAGTGGAGAAAGAAATTTTGGTAGGTACATATAATTGTGGGTACATGTAAATTAATGATTGTCTAGTGTGAGCTGTATAGTTTGTACAGAGGAAGCTTGGCATTATTGTCATGTTGAATCTTGGTGTTTTTCAGGTGTTCGTCTCAACAAGCCTTACTCTGTCAGAGTACCAATGGATATTCCAGTCTTCACTGGGACCCATGCAGACTTCTTGGTCATTGTAAGTGCTTTGAAATTATTTTTTCCTGAACAGGATGTAACATGTATCTGTACATGTAAGCTAGGCCAGTTCCATATTCAGGGGTTCTAGTTGGTATCATGCAGCCATAATTAAGTACAACTCTGCAGACTATGTTTAAACCGCATGTGGTCACAACGGTATTAAAGCTTGCCAATGGTACAGTGTACATGTACACGTAAGTCGGTTATCTGTATGAGGTTCACAAACAATATTTCAACCATTTTGGTTGAAAACCCTGCCAGGGGAACCTGCAAAATCTTCATTTGCTTGAAATAAAAAATTATTATTGTGCAGTAAAATGCCCTTTTCAAGGCTTAACTTGCATTTTTTGGAATTGAAGCTCTTGTTGTATTGCTTTCACCAGGTGTTTCACAAGATCATTACCAATGGCCATCAACGACTTCAGCCACTCTTTGACTGTCTTTTGACTATTATAGTAAATGGTAAAAGAAATCTAACCTAGTAGTTTTAACATTTTGTTGTTTTATTTTCTTGTTTACATGTAATACCTGTTTTCAATTGCTTCAATTTTGGGTTGATCAGTCAGTATGTTGGGGCTTGTGGGTGAGTTGCCAGGATTTGCCAGCTGACTGGAAACAGTTGCCAGCTACATGTACATCATAATGGTGTCCAAGAAACCTTATCAGGCATTCCTGGTTCTGACACTTCCACATTTGTTTGCTTTCTCTTTTTAGTTTCTCCGTATTTAAAATCTCTATCCATGGTGGCTGCAAACAAACTGCTCCATCTTTTAGAGGCAAGTTAAACTTGTGTTCAATGACATTCCTATTGTAGCAGATTTCAATACCCTTAGCAGCTCATGTCAGGACAAAATCACAATGGGATGCTTAAAATGACTTGTTTGCACATGCAGTCATGATTGTTATAGTAGGCTGATTTAGCAACAGAACGGGAACGTCAGTGGCGACGGCGCGTGCAGAAAAAACACCAATGAGAATTCAGAATAGAATAGACTCCACTCTTTTCTTCTCTATTCTAAATTCTCATTGGTAGTTTTGCTGCGCGCGCCGTCGCCACTGACGTTCCCGTTCTGTTGCTAAATCAGCCTAGTAATTACAGTGGAGCGAGTGCTACACAGGCACACTAAGTCATTTCTTACTTAACCTATTATTTCACCATTCTGCGTGTGTAGGTTTTTAATGAAATTTTTCACATTTTTACGTTAACTTTGTTGAAGTTTACAAAAACTGCATTGTTTTACTCTTCCAGGCTTTCTCCACTCCTTGGTTCTTGTTCTCAAATGCTACCAATCACCACTTGGTCTTTTTCCTGCTGGAAATCTTCAATAATATTATACAGTACCAATTTGATGGTAAGGCCTTATGTACATGTAATATTGAAAAAACGAGCAGTGGTATTTTATATGGGTTTAAAAACACAAGGCATAGCCGAGTGTTTTGAGTAATGTTTAAAAAACGAGCAGCATGCGGTGTTTTATCAGGTTTGTGTGTTTAGACCCGATAAAACAAAAACATATTCCACGAGAGGCGTGTCCTTGGGAGTCCAAACAAAGGTTTAAATTGTTTTGGGAAGATACAATGTATTAGCATACAAGAAAAACAAACGGACCTTATAACCAGTGTGGTAATTTTAAAAGCATGTTTTTTTCCTTCAGTCGTTTCTTTGTTGCAGTTGGTGGTTAAAGAAGGTTGGTTGAAAATACTGCGTAAGAGAAAGTTCAGAGAATTGAAAAAATGCAGATGGAGAAAAAGCCTTTTCGGAAAAATCAGTTCCAAAATCAACATAATGTCACAAATTGGTCTTTTATTATTTTCACACAGTGGCAAAATGCAAGGCTGAACAAACAAGCAGCTACATGTAACAAAATAAGCCGGGTTCCACGTGGAACGGGAAAAAATCCAAAGTCTAGATACAAACATTGTTAACATGACGGCAGAGTCGTTGAATTTTTTAATAATTATTGACAAAATTTGTTGAAGACGTTTGGAAGGAGGGTGGGTAAAAATATCCGCCAAGAAGTGTGTAATGGCTGAAATTTCAATGAAAATTATTAGGACTATTTCATAAAGATCACAAGTGATCTTTACACATGTATTACATGTATTACTGTTGATCAGTGTTTTGATGGGCTGTTAGGCTCATGAATTTTTAATGAGTTTTAGACAACCTTAGCCTAAAAAAATCCTAAAGATTACCAGCACTTTATTCGTACAAATACTGTAATGTATGAAGGTGGCATAAATTTGTGATATTTTTTTAATGTTAAGCATGCATCTAGTTTGTTGCACTTCTGTACATACATGTGTAAGTGAACTACTAATTGAAAGGTATTTTTGCACAGTTTACTGACTATGTGGGAAAAGCAGATCTTAACAAGTGTTATTGAAATCCAAAAAGAAAATTGGAGGTAACTACGCATTTTTTCGAAGACAATTAATCAACAGTATTTGTACAAAGCAGTGTACAGGTGTATGGCGTTTGCAAATTCAAGCTTTATATAATTATCTATGAAAAATGCATGGTCACCTCCAATTTTCTTTTTGGATTCCAAGAGCACTTGCTAAGTTCTGCTTTCTCCGCATAGTTTTGAACCACGCAAAAATATCCCTGTATTAATAAGCACCGCTTTCCCTGGACCAACTTAGGTTAACTTATATACATGTAGATCTGAAAGGATGCCAAATGATAAAGACTAGCTATCAATATATATATATATATTTTTTTTTTGTTGTGCTTTTTTTCAGGGAATTCCCATCTTGTTTATGCAATAATAAGAAAAAGAAATATCTTTCATCAGGTATACATGTACTTGTATTAAATTTTTATAAGTACATACTGTAGATCAGCTAGCAACATTGTGTGAAAATTTTCCACTTGTTTTCCAAGATGTTCTGTTTATTATTATAAACATCAATGAAATACAAAATCATTTCACTTAAATGATTTTTGTAGTCCTACATGTAACAACTAAAACTGGGGAATATCGATGATACTCCTCAATTTCCCAAACCTTTTGCAACGATGGGGAAACGGTTCGCTTTTGTGACGGAAGAAGAAAATAAATAAACTCACTGGTCTATAAAGCAATAGCAAAAAATATAAAAAAATCAACTTCATAGGCTGCTAACGTTTTTGACGGTAAGCTGTTCATAAACGTTTCGTCTAATTTGTAGCCTCCATTTTACTATGCTCAGGAATTTGTCCTTGGGCGTTAGCTGTTCCTCGAAGTTCACACTTTTCCTTGAGCTTCACTTTCGGGAAACTGTTTGCTTCTCGAAACAGATAATGTCTGCAGACAAATAAACTCTACTCCAAAATTACAGTAGCCTCATCAGCCTTTGAAGAAATACTGTAGGCCTTGGTGATTACAAGTAGCTTCCCTTTAATATGGTTTACCAACTTACATTCCAAACCACTGGTATGCTTGAGAAATACATGCAATGTAGGGTCAGGCAGTATATTTAATTAACTTTTGACACATTCTCCCTGTACCATAATCCTGTATTTTCAGTTGGCAAACCTTCCAACGGATCCTGCAACGGTTCAGAAACCAAGACGAAGAATTACTTCCCAAGGCTCAGACAAGTACGAAAAACCAAGGTTAATCTGTTGTAGTTCCATTGGTCTAAATGAAATATTCGCATAGTTGTACATTGAAATTCACACTTAGTATCTTTGTTCTTTTTTTTTTTTATGTTCGTATGTTTGTTCTTCGATCTTCATAATTTTTATACGATTTGAACTTGTACGTTTGCTACATAGCATGCACGTTTTACTGCATGTCTGGATTTGGGTACACTTTCCACAGATTCAACATTTTTTTCTGATCACTTGCACAACTAATGTCGTTGGAGGTTTTGAATTCAACTCTATCACATTTTGCAAATTAGCACTGCTGTTTGATTTCATTAATGTGCTGTTCCTCTGGATATAAAAAAAAGTGTTTGACTTTTTGAACGACAGCAGGTCTTCTCTAACTTGCAGGGATGCCCCAGCCTCAAGCAGTGAAGGAGAAGAAAAGAAGCCTGTAGCAGCTGCCTCAACATCTGGAGGGAGTATGCCGGAAATGTCGGCTGATAGTAAGTTTTGTTTTACTACTTATGTGTATGTAGTTTTGGAATAATGACATGCCACAGCCTTGTCCTTAATTCAGCCACGAGAAACTGGACATAACATTGGCTTCACAAGTGAATCTTACCATCAGTGAGTGGCATGACTCGTTCAAAGGTTAGGCCCTCCCAGGGTTTTTTTTAACCAAAACATGTGTTAGAGACAAATTGGGTTACAGTATCGGAGCGATGTAAGAGTGACAACAGCCTGTCTTATAAGAGAAAAGCTGGAAATGCTTACTGTGCATGAGGGAAAGTGGTTTGCATTGGAAACATGTAATAATAGTCAAAGTGTTGACTGTAGATCTTTATGCGCATTTGCAATAGCGAGCCAGTTGGCCAAGTTCGTTGAGAATCCATCTACATGTACCGTGGCTGAACGTCAGTGCGACAAACACTAACCGGCTTTAAATAATTGAGGAAAACGTGTCCAGCCTTTCTGACAGAATTTCTGGTCTCTTTGGACAAGGACTGAATTTTAATCCCTTCCTTGCAGTGCTTATGAAGAACGAACATTATGTGGGAAGAGAACAGGGCTGACAGCCCCCGGTGTTGTGGTCTGTCACGCTTTTCCTGGGGCACCTTTAAATCAGTCTTACAATTTTAACAACATTGAAACGGCTCCTGCTAATATGTCTGCACAATTTGTTGTTACAGCTCTTGGTGTTTGTAACGGTGACCAGAATGCTGCTTTTCAGTTGTCCGTCCTCCTTATTTTACAATTCGATCATAAAAGAGGTATTGGGCACGGTTAGTTAACTTGACGATTAAATCTTCCCTCTTCTATTTGTCTTCTAGTGTCTGTCAAGGAGGTGCGTAACCCTGCTAGTGAGTCAGAATCCAGTGACATTGAGGCGCGCTCCGTAGGGGATGTTACTCCACCCAGTACCCCTGGAACAAAACGCACAGAAAAGAAGTCCATTGGGCGATCTTCCTCTCTGGCTAGCCCGGGGCCTTTTGTCGCCACACCGGAATGGGTAAGTCGTAACGAAATATAGTGAGGTGAAATTTGGGCTGGGGTGCATTTTTGATAACTACAAATGCTACAAAACTAGTCCTTTAGAACTATAACAAAAGCTTAGACCAAACGTTACTAAAGTAAAAATGTAGTGGACCAAATTTATTGGATTTTTGTTGTTTGTGTTTTTAGGTTCAATCTTGGAAGCAGAAGCTGCCCCTGCAGACCATAATGAGGATGCTTCAAGTTTTGGTTCCTCAAGTCGAGAAAATTTGCATTGATAAGTAAGTTATTTCGAAGGTTGAGTTCTTGAATTAAAACATGGTTGGTGCTAAACCGGTTTACTGTCATCTCGCCACCATGATAGGCTTTTGTACGTGACGCTTTTACTTCGCCTCTAAAATGCTCCCCTTCATTGCTCCTTCTTCCCTACTACATAGAATGCTTGATCTGTCCCCAAAAATGCTCATTTAATGCTCATTATACATACAGTAGGCTGATAAGGCTGTTTTTGAAATTTGAAGGTTTTAATTTCAACATTTTAACACAAGTAAAGGCTCACCTTTACAATGGCGCATATGTACAACACAAAATATTAATGTATAGTATAAGAAGTTTAATAACAATATAAACCAATCCACAGAACGGTGTAAGAGCTACCTTTGACTCAGGGATTGCAACCGAAAATGTCATCATAAGATAAGTTTGCAGAAACATTCTTCTCTCTATATGTTCACGTCATTTTCACGCTGTTAGGGGTTTGACGGATGAGTCAGAGATTATCAAGTTCCTTCAGCATGGTACCCTGGTCGGCCTGTTACCCGTTCCGCACCCAATTCTCATCCGAAAATATCAGGTAAGCGGACTGTTGCCCAAAAAAAAATATTAAGCAAGCGTCTTTGTTATGCGTTTGTTCTATCGACAAATTGCTAGGGTGCTTTAAAAAGGCCACAAAAAAGCCAATTTTCGATTCTTTTCGTGGGTGATGATCTCTGTGTGATAGTATGTAAGACCAGCGGCAGTATTTGGCGAATGTGTGAGTGTGTAGCCCTCAAGGTGTGTCCTGTCCGAGATGTTTATTCCTTAAAGCAGAGTTATGACAGTATATCGAACGCAATTTCATTAATCGCTGCGAGTAGTCATCAATGTCACGAGCGATTTAGTGATATTTCCAGGGGAAGACCAGTGTGGAATTGGGATACTATCTCATTAACCACATTTTAATCCAGAGAACTATCGAAGGAGACAGGGTGTCTTTGAATGTACTTGAGTGGCATCTAAACTTAAATTTGTTGTTCTTAACTTAGGCAAAGTAATGTTTTATCGCTCAAGATGTCTTAAATTGAAAACTCTCTCCTTATGGACGTGACATTGCGTTTATGAGACAATGCTTTCCTTGGCATAATTGCATTGTTAAGTTGTGTTTTGAAAAAAGTTCCTTTTACTTGGAATGCACATAGCGTTTACCCTGGAATCCAGAGGTTATTTTCTCGCTATATGAAAAGAGCGACAAAAGAGCGCTTTGTGACTCGCTCTTTTGTCTCTATTTTCATAGCGAGAAAATAACCTCTGGAATCCAGGGTACATAGCGTTCGGCTGTAAAGGAATTTTTACCTCAGTGTCGTGAGTGCTCTCTTCCATTTCTAAATGTAAGAGAATACTGTGCTCGTTATGCAGTCTTTCCGCCCCTTTATATTGCTAGATTTCTTCATTTTCACGGAAGCAAGTTTTGCTTTACTTAAGGGGCTTTAAATTGCACTTATTTCACGACTCCCCTTGCAGCACGTATTTGCTATTGATAAATTCAAGTTTGGGGATGCAATACTTGTAGAGTTCATAACCGAACGGTTTGGGTTTCTTTTACAGGCGAACAGTGGAACGCAAATGTGGTTTCGAACCTACATGTGGGGAATAATCTACCTCAGGTATTTAACTTACTACTTTCCTCTGTGGCTCGCTGTAGTCTTGTTCCTTCACTTCTCATTTTGCTGTAAGGTTACCCAGCCCGATTGTTTATTCGCTTGTCAATAAATACTCTCTTGAGTATTGTCATATTTGACAATTTGACTTGATTTGCGGTAATTGGTATTTTCAGTTTACAATGTCCCCAATTAGTGCTTCAGCGCTAGAACAACTAGGCACTTAAAATAAAGTTCATTTCCTTTCCTTTCTTACATTGGGAAAACAAAGTTGACAAGCGAATGCGGTCTATTGCATAGCTTGAAATTTGGTTGGCTCTTTTCGAAGAGCATCGGACTTTCAGTGTGGGAAGTCGCCGATCGAAACTTTACAAGCACAAGGAAAGGTTACGTTTATACAAACGTTGGCCGTGTAGCACTTATATTTTAAACAGAGCTAACTGAATAGAGTGTAATGTGAAGTGCTAGATTTCAATCCCATATGAACCATGTGAGCGTTAGCCCTACTGATGGAAATGGGCCCACACAAGGACAGAGAAAAACTCTGACCAGGGTGGGAAATGAACCCACGACCTTCGGGTCAGATCTCCGCCGCTCTACCGACAGGCTTGTCCCACCCTGGTCAGAGTTTTTCTCTGTCCTTGTGTGGGCCCATTTCCATCAGTAGGGCTAACGCTCACATGGTTCATATGGGATTGAAATCTAGCACTTCACATTACACTCTATTCAGTTAACTCTGATCGAAACTTTACCCGATCATGACACACTCGGGTTTTGTAAGTAAATGAGGGAAAAGTTTCGCTCACGTCTCCTGGACGTTAACAACTGACAACACTTTCACGTGGAACCGGTGTAAGCTAAACCTTGAAAAAGTAATAACTAATGTAATCACAAAGACTACCATGAAATAAAATGTTGCCTTTTCAATGAGGACAACAAAAAAGTGTTGGACTTCCCCAGTTTTCTTGGAGAAAAACGAAGAACCGAGGGCCTCTTCTGTTTTGCTGACAGCGCAGTCTACGGTGACTGGTTTGGTCTGGTTTACCATGCGATAGCCTCCTTGCTTTCGATAGTTTAACTAATACTTCGGTTGTAAATGTCATGTTTGCAGAAAAGGAAAGGAAAGGAACCTTAAGTGTCTAGTCGTTCTTGCGCTGGAGCACTAATTGGGGACATTGTCAACTGAAATTAACAATTAACGCAAATCAAGTCAAATGTTGGTTTTTGAGGTGAGGGGAAAAACGGAGTACCCGGGGAAAAACCTCTCGGTGCAGAGTAGGGAACCTACAAACTCAACTCGCATATGACACCGAGGCTGGGAATCGATCCCGGGCCACATTGGTTGGAGGCCAGTGCTCCATCACCACTGCACCATCCCTGCAGAACAGATCGGCCAGCTTTTGTAAAAGCAAAGCAAGCACTTAACTGAAACAATTAATTCCATTATCGTATCCTTTTCATTTTTCAGGAATATTGACCCTCCCATATGGTACGACACGGATGTCAAACTGTTTGAAATCCAACGAGTGTAGGAATAGTCCGGCCACTACGTTGGGGAGACAACGTATCGCGGATCAAGGATATCGTATGTTACACAAAAAAAACCTCTTGGAAATTAGGACGATTTTCCGTTAATTATCGAAAATAATTCCGCCATTGATTTGTTTTTGGATTACTGAAAGACGGAATGCATAAATGGCGGCCAAAAAAATATTCTTATGTTTATGTGCTAATTAGCCTCACTAGCCTCGTTTGCATGGACAAAATACAAAAGAAAGGTTGCTTGAGAGCGAGGCTCGTGAGTCTCATTAGCACATAAGCAAAAGAATACATTTTTGGCCGCCATTTATGCATTCGGTCAATTGACTGACCTAGAAAATCGCACCGAATTTTTGTCCGATCTGAAGAAAAAGCAAACTCGCACGCATTTTCCCGTCCAACAGAATCTGTGGAAGCTGAAGCACTACCCTCAAGCGACGGTTTTCTTGAAGTGTCTATCAGATAAAGTTTGTTGAGGTGATAGGCACTTCAACTTGGTGTTGGTGTATCTTCATGATTATTATTGTTCAGAGAAAATGTATACAGACTTGAAAAGGCGGCCACGCCAAAACGCAGGCTACAGACTGTGCAGACCGTGTAGAGCAGGGGTAAAATATAGTGTTATCCTCACTATTATTGAGAGCCAACCGTAAACATGCTAACCTGAATATTATTTAGGCGTAATTAGGCTAACCAGATTGATATTGAGGCTAAACGAATTTTCATTTTACAGACGGTCTGCACAGTCTGCATTTTTCGGTGTCCCCTAGAAAAGGTAACCCCAACGGGCCTTAATCACACGGCTGCCATGGTGAGTCCCGAGGGATTGAAAACTTTTGTTTTGCTCCACCGAAACTCGTTCCCAAACATTTAAACTCGAGCCTCAGGGTACGAAATCTATTGTCTGTGGCTAGTACGGCCGCCCCGCGAATAAGGTCCATTGTGACTTCAAAACGAGTATAGAATCAGTAAGTTAATTAACCGTGACGATTGACAGAAGTGTCGATCTTACTTTGTTCTTATGAAGCAAGGAAAGAGGAGAAATGCAAATAAAAACTGCATTGGTTCCTCAAGAGTGTCAAGATTCTTTCAGTGAATATTTTTCGTGAAATTCGAACAATGAGGGGCTTCCGTTTTCATAAAAAAATGGACTACACGTTTCCTTGGCTTAGTTTTCCCAATATAGATCATGTGACGGTACTCAGGAGATACAGGGTTTGGCTATTTGTCTTGTTCAGCAAAAAGCAGTGGGTCCAGCTTGAAAATTCACTGGAAACGACATTTATTAGGGAATAAGGCTTGTTTATAGAGTGTTTTCACGTGACGTCACGGCGGCCATGATGGTGTACCACACTAATCCTCCGGGAATTGATCTCTATTTTTATGCAAATACTTTCTTTTGTTTCAGTAATCCAATATGGCTACTGGTCACGTGAGTGAAAACGCTCTATCGCTTGCGTAGCGTACATTTTGAATTTCCGGTATTTGTTTGCCACTGTCGAAATTTACTTGTATATAATGAATTTTAAAGTAAACTTGGTACAATCGCGCAACGTACTTTAATTTGTTTGATGGGTTGTTAGTTGTATCTTAATTTTTAGCCATCAAAAGTTATTTAAAGAGGAAAATTCAATCCGTCGACTTTCCCAAGTGGATTAATAATCTCAATAGCTGATTTAGGGGGTGGTGGACCCAATAGGGAGTTTTAGAAATGACGACGGCTATGGCAACATGACCATGAAAGAATAAAGTTTGGTTTCAGTGATTTAAGTACATTTCTATGCCTCAGAAAACAACGTGAAATAACCAAATTCAGCTTAGGTTTTTGACTATGTTAGCATAGAACAGCACATCTTTATCTAACTTTTGGTGCCAATTACAGTTGTAGGATACTTGAGCTATCGGATATATTGTACAGTGTGAACGAAATGAAGTAATCGCCAAATTCGTGGTAGCGAAAACTTGAAGTTATATTTTGAAGTCTCAGTGACGTTTTCGTTGTCATAGCCGTGGTGGTTGCTTAAAAACCTCTGATGTCCAGACCAACTTTACTGAAATAAAAATATGTATTAGAGTTATTTAGTCAGGTAGCAACGAAATTTGGCTTGGACCAATAAAGATAATTAACTGAATGCGTCTCAAATTTTGCTCTTATTTGTGCGGTGTGGTTAAACCGATTGAAATCACGGAGGACGTTTCACAATGGAAACGAAATAGTGGGCACACGAATCAAACGAAAAGCACATTTCTTGGTTTGTATATTTCAAGATCACTCCCAACCTCTCATGCCTTCAAGTTGGTGTGTTCTCAGTGTCGACAAAGTAGTCAAAACATTTGTGTTGGTGATCAAATGATTTCTAGTGCTATTAGGAATAAGTAAGTACGGGTGAATTTTTTCAAAGACGGACAAATACACGATTCGTGCAATTTGTAGTTTTAGCAGGAGTTTAGTCGTGCTTATTTATTAACTGAATACCAAAATGAAGTCGTGTGATTACCTATTTTACCCTATACGTGAAAAAAAAAAAAACAAACAAACAAACAATTTCGAACTAACCACTCCAAACATTGCAATTATAAAGTATTTAAATGTAGCTAACCCTAACTAGTCATTGAAAGTTAACCGAATAAAAATTGGTGCTTCGACGAATTTTTAAACCCGTAGATAAAACAATGGCATTTGGTTGCAATTTCAATCTACTTTTTGACGAAAGGCTTGGTTACCAAGAATGGCATCGACCGTCAAAAATGGCATGCGGTCTTCATTATTCCGAATTTCGCTCATTGCATGCGCAACCTACTCTTTGCTCGATTCTCAATTAATTGTTCGCTCAAGATCGTGGGTAAAATTACAGAACAATGCAGTGGGGAAAGACTAGAAGGGAACTGCCGAACCATACTTGCTAGTCTACCCATTAAGAGGAGAAATCACACACACACACACACACACACACACACACACACACATATATATATATATATATATATATATATATATATATATATATATATATATATATATATATATATATACAAATACATCTACGTAAAAGCTTGACTACCTAACCAACTAACTAGCTTACTACTTGAAGCAAATGTCAAGTCCAGGTGGCTTGAGGGTGTTTGGGGTCAAATATCTTATTTTCATAAAAAGTTACAACAAACTTTAAAGCCGGTACGAAACACTGTAGGTGACATTTCTCAGTCTATCGGGCTGATTGTTCCACAGACACGGAATCCTGTTAAAAAATGTTCCCTTGAAGACTTTAGTTCTATTTAAACTCTTAATTGACCGAATGCCACCCTGCAAGCAGAGCCTTTCTTTTGCTTGCTCGATTTTGGCGTTCTCGAGAAAGGCTCTGCATGAATCGAGTAAGATCTTTATTGAATATGCGCTGCATGTTGCCAGGATACAGTCTCAAACCCAAGCCTAATATGCCAGATCTAGCCGCCATCTTGGTTTTTCATGGTACAGCGGGCTCAATTATAACCATCGGTTTTGTCACTAAACGGACGCTCGCACTGGAATAACCGGTTTCACGAGAGAAAACAAGATTGACTAGTCCAGAAGCTCGGGCAACGGCGGCTTCAAAGAGTTGACGCGATTCGGGCAGAGCCTACTTTTCTCCTCCTCAGTAAAGAAAAAGACAAAAGGAGGCTCTGCTCGCAGGGTGACCGAATGCATAAATGGCGGCCAAAAATGTATTCTTTTGTTTATGAGCTAATGAGACTCACTAGCCTCGCTCTCAAGCAACCTTTCTTTTGTATTTTGTCCATGCAAACGATCAAAATATCCACACTTAAGTTTATAAAAATGTTGAGGTCTTCGACTTCCCTGCGAAAAATCAGCGGGAGCAGGTTAAGACGTCGCTAAGGAAAACCTTAAATAACAATGACCACAACTAGGTTTTCTGAGCCCGCGAGACTGAGTACCCCGAACAAACCATTGTTTTAACGAAAACTGCAGGTCAACAACCTGTCGCTAAAGGGGCACGAAGAAAGCCAGCGGAGCACCACGGGTAAGATTTTTTGGGAAATTTATCCATCGATAATCATCGATTGCGCGAAATTTTGGTGATGATGTCAGCGTACGCACGTACAGACTGTCGGGGTGAAGGTGGGGAGTCAAGACAGCCTCTGGGAATGGGAGTGTTCGGGCAATTTTCCTTGGCGGGAATTCGCGGTGGCCGCGTTGCGTTTGGTAATCATATTGACCGTCGTCGATTTTTTAAGGGGATATTATGCTCAATCAAAGCCAGTTTAGCTAAACAATTTGTGTTTATTCTAAAGGCTTAATCATGAGAAAAGCGAAAGATGATAGTTGTCATGCCAACAGGTAACAGCTTAGTAGATGAAACAGGTTACAATAAACAGACAAAGGCAACGTGCAAGAGCAATTCAGAGGTGAAGGGAACGGCAGCAAAACAACAACTTGTTTACAGAAGGTAAGTAGCGTAATTTCACACCAGTTAAAAAAGCGCGATGAACAATTTTTATAGTCTTAAGCAAGTAAGCTTGAATTTCATAAGCTAACCAAAGCTAACCGCAAGATTCGTATTCCATTTCTTTTTTGTGCAATAATATTTCCCTGTTGTAAATTAACCGCTCGTTCAAATTCCGTGCTGTAGGAGTAGCGTCGCCTGTCAAGCAGTCAAAATAATACTAACTGGAGTTCTTTTGTACTGCTGTTCTTCGCATTTTCAACTTCATTAATAGGGCCCGTGACCAAAGGGAATTATTCTGTTTTAGGTGGACGAAACTTCCGGCCTCAGGCCTCAAACGAAAACCCTGAATTATTATGTGTCCATTTAAGAACATATACTGAATAGATTTGGGCATTGCCCGTTGACTGAGATAATGCAGTTTGCGCAAGAAGGTGGGTAATACGCGCAATAAACCATCTCAACTTGCAACCCAACATCGTTGCGCGACAAGTTGCACGAAAAATGTTGCCCGTATTACTGGTCCTTACTGCCGGTTACACACGAGCAAGTTTCCTTGACAAGTGTACTTGTTCAAAAGCCGGACTAGTTACACAAAAGAGAATACCTCACTAACATTTTCATTAGTTATATAAATGACTGTAAACAAAAACTTAATAGAGCGACTTTCACATAACCTTGAAAAACAAACGCAAAAACAGAACGTAAACAAAAAGGCAAAATGTTTAAGGCCCAGTAATACGGGCCTTAACGAACAGAGCATTGTAGTAACGACCCTTTAACCCCGAACTGATCCAACTTTCGGATCATATGTCCATGAGAAACTGAAGCCCCGTCCGCAACTTTTTCTTTCCGGATTCAAAAATATTCCCATCCACACGTAGCGTATTCAAATCGAATTTGCCCGTCCACACGTATCCTAAACGTATCAGGATTCACTCTAGTAATCAGGACTCCTCAAGGAAACAGAGGTAACAGCATGCGCCGTTTCGCATAATTGAAGTGTACAGCTAAGTGTACAGTGTTCATAGCCAAGTCCAAGAATTAAAGAAATAATATTGCCCTCGGCAGCCATCTTGAGAATTGATTCCACGGTAAGAATTCATAACGTATTCAAAAATACCCACTCTGGAGAGCGTATTCAAAAAGTTCCGGTTCGCTGGATAGGTGTGGACGGAAGGCGAGTTCGGAAAGAAAAAGTTGCCGATTCAAAAATATCCGGATACTTGTGGACGACGACTGAATCAAACGCCTCCGAAAAATCTAAAAAAGCGACATCATTTTGTAAACCATGATCAATTGCTCTAATCACCTGATGGACCGTGTCTAGGAGCTGTGTAATAGTAGAACCTCCCTTGATAAAACCATGCTGCATAGGATAGATGTTAGCAGCAATGAAGCCAAAGAGATGATAAAAAATACACGCTCAGCAGTCTTGGAAATGAGGCTTAACAATGAAATCGTTCTGAAGTTGCACACATCCTTATTGTCGCCCTTTTTAAAAGCAGGAACGATATTTGCACGCTTCCAATCCTTAGGGACACAACCGACACTAAAAGAAATATGATCATTTAATTAAACGCGTAAGAGAAGGTGCGATTACAGATTAATATTCTGGTAATAATCTGCCCGGTATTTGATCAGGGCCACCTGCTTTCGATGGATAAACGTTTTTCAATGCTAAGCATTGAGTGTCTCCGAACCTGAAAAGGCGCTCTAAAGGCAAACAAACACCATGATTCCATGATCAGTATAAATATTGCAGTGTGCACCCCTTCAACTAGTTTCAGAGCAGTGTTCCTGCAAATAGAGCACCCTTTGTAAGACACAAAAAAGCTACCGGTAGTCTCTGCTATGGCCGATTCCTAGTTATTTTTAACTACGGTTTTGTGTCAAATTTTGTAAAAAAAGCTGTTATCAAACATAGACCTTTTAAAAGGGCAACTACATATGGTAAAACCCTAGTTATGAAAATAAAGTGTTTGTCAAAAAGGACTCCACTGAATAGGTAAACAGCTTTTCTTTTATTGCAAAAATTAAATGAAATATAAATGGAAAGCATTCATAGCAAACGCAACACATTAACTTAAAACTATTATTGTTATTTAAGTGTAAACTCATAGCACGCGATATTCGTCAAGTCCTATATATTTTTAGCTATACTAATTCGTGTAAACACGTTGACATAAAATGAACACACTCTAGTTCCCAGGCACTCTCTCTTTTTGTTTGAGAAGAAAGTTAACAGAAAGATGTCAACGTTATGCAAGTCTAACAATTGAGTTTCTTATAAGTAATTTTAGTTAACAGTGACAGCATGCGGGCGTTGAAAAATGCGCGAAAGCTATTAAAATTACAATCTGTTCGTTTGAATAAAAATAAGATAGTACGAAAAATGTCAATTTCAATGAATTCTACAGTTTCTAAATTTTAGCTCAATTTTTTTTTATGCAAGTGTCCCTTTTCTAAATAAAACTGGTTGAAAGTTATTTAACTGTAAACTCATAGCACGCGATATTCGTCAAGTCCTATATATTTTACCTATACTGATTCGTGTAAACACGTTGACATAAAATGAACACACTCTAGTTCCCAGGCACTCTCTCTTTTTGTTTGAGAAGAAAGTTAACAGAAAGATGTCAACGTTATGCATGTCTAACAATTGAGTTTCTTTTAAGTAATTTTAGTTAACAGTGACAGCATGCGGGCGTTGAAAAATGCGCGAAAGCTATTAAAATTACAATCTGTTCGTTTGAATAAAAATAAGATAGTACGAAAAATGTAAATTTCAATGAATTCTACAGTTTCTAAATTTTAGCTCAATTTATTTTATGCGTGTCCCTTTTCTAAATAAAACTGGTTGAAAGTTCTTAAAGAACTTAGAAAAGGTCTTTGAACTCGAGTGATTTCTAATCACATTGCAGTCTCATCTTCATCTTCTCCATCTGGCCACATTGCACCCGCTGGGTTTCTTAACAGCGGTTTTCGTCGAAAAGAACGCGCTCCTGTGGGACTGAATTCGTCCTCTGAATCGGTAGTGTGCACATCCAGAGTCTTCATCATGTAAGTATGCGGATTGTCATCGTCTTCCTCATGAACGTACTTGTTGGACGGCCTGACTGTGTGGTCATCTAGGTAGATGCGCTCTACGTGAGATTTTCTCTTTCTACGTCGGCAAACCACGATAATAATAATGAGAAGGAACAAGAGAAATAGGAGTGACGAAACGGTCGCGACGACGATTTCAACTGTGGTAAGGACTTGTTCTTTAACATCAGTCTCTTTGGGACATTGTGAGAAAGCGTCGTAGGTGCCATACAGAAGACACTCAGGAATGCCAAGTACTTTCTGGCAGTACAAGCCGAACAGACTTACCGAGAGTTTGTAGTGAGCAAGGCTCCCAGAATCAGCCACATCGGTGAGGCAAGACTCGTAGAAAAACAGTGCTTGAGAAACCAAGGTCTTGCTACAGTGATCTTGCAACACACCTTCATAAAATTGTTTGTAACATAACTGGACAGCAAGTTCTTTGAGAGTGGCGTTTCTGAACACAAGACTGTAATTTGCCATGGGCGTCATATGAACCCCTGAGGGAGCCCATCCAGGGGACTCACCGGAATGGATTAAGAACTGTACAATGGTCGTATTAACAGCTGAGGTAGTCTGAGGGGCACTGGTGACGTCAACCGGAAGCGGAGTATAAAAGATGCCCTCAGTAGTCAGCCCCATTCCTTCGTCTAGAGGCAAGGAGAGCACTAATCCTTCACGGTAATTATCGAACTTTAAATACATCGAAGAGTTAAGTTGTTCCACAGTCTTTGCATACTGCCACACCTGTTGAAGACAAAGACAATTATCTCAATGCGTTTTATCGAAGAAAACGTTTTGAGGACTATTGCTGTTTCATTTATTGTTGCTTTGTCAAGTCAAACGAAACTCAGCAAGGAGACGACGTCAACGAGATGAAATGACTCGATCTGCTTTCACTTCCTGTGATTTGGTTTGATTTTTTGACCCGTGTGCAAGAGCACTTGCACACGGGTAGTAGAAAATAAGATTGAGATTTTTTAACAGGTATGATTATTATTGTTATTACTTGGGACCTTATACAATCTGTCCTCTCATAGAGCGCACTGTGCAGCGACGAAACATGAATCACCGGGTCAAGCGTTGAATAACATTTTTACACTGGTCGAGAGAGCAGAAAGTGAATTGTAATTTTTGGAAAAAATTATGAATTTTTTAAATTTAAAAGACATGTTTCGATGTTACGAATATCATCGTCAGTTACAAAGTGTTTCAAAAATCGTTAGGACTATATAAAATTTAAGTGCAACGTTCATAATTAACTATAAACAAAATAATAATGCCAGGCTGGTTGTACGGCTGTGAGGTTATATATTTTTTGTTTAAACCAAACAGAATTTTGTCAGTCACGGCATGACTTCTTCAGGGAGTTAAATGATTTGCCGATACAATGTTTTGAAATTCAAATATAAGCCATAAGAAAACTATATATAACGCCTTGTTTGCAAGCAGGTAGGGTTACCCTAGCAGGAGGGTCAAAGATAGCTTTTTAAAAATTACAATTTGTCACATTGTTTACCAAACGCTTTTCGTATTTTCAGAATCAGATTCTTTCAGTCATTAGCTTCTGCAGTCCAATATTGGTTTTACAAAAAAGCATTTGGTCGTTACCTTAAATTCGTCCAAAGCTCCACGCATGTCATACTCGTTGTCCATCATATATCCCCGGATGTAACGTCCGAGAATCAGCAGCCCATCGAAAGAGAAGTGGTTCCCAATCTTAACCCCAAAAGTCGTCGCACTTTGTTGCCTGCCTTGCGCGTTCGCGGAAGCCTTCATTCGGCCATCAATATTCCTCCACGTCACCGCAAGGTGGGTCCACACGCCTTCAGTGATGTTAATACCGCTTACAAATTTCTCTCCGTCCCAGTCGACACGTATTCCGTTTTTACAAAAGATGGCAAAGTTTCCGCTATTTGTCGACGCAGAGAAGATTGCGTGGGTACCAATGATTTTATCACTAGAGAGTCTCTGGCTCGATGAGCAAAGCTCAGAAACACTTGATCCTTTATTGACTAGACAGATCCAGATTTCAATGGTAAACTCGTCAAGACCTGGGATGCTTGAGTTTCCACCGTACATGACAGCCGTGTTACTGGAAGAAAACTCCAGCATGTAACCTGCACCGGAAAAACTACGCCAGGAGTTTTTCGTAGTCAAGAAGTTATCCTCTCGTTTCATCTTGGATTGGCTGCTGAGTCTAAGATCAAGTGTTTTTTGATTCATTGAAAACTGGTTCGTGGTTTCCCTGGACGCGTTTATAGCTAGTTCTTGAGAAAGGTCAACTGCACGCAACGCACGGCTTCTGTTATTGTGTTCTTGCATCCACTTTCCCTCTTTCGCTCCACAAATGCCATCCGTGTTGTCTCTCATTGATTTTGGCATTTGAATTGCAGTTCCCAATGTACCATTGTATGCGAGGATATTGATCTGAACTCCCTTGTATTCCAAGAATCCAACCTCCAAAATAGTATCTTTGAGCCAACGGTATCTGATGTCAGCAACCTCAACCCATTCATCAGTACCATCAAGTGCGGATGTTTCGTTTGTTACCAGGTTAACAGTTCCACTTTCCATGGTCTCGAGATCAGTGTAACGAACAAAAAGCTTTGCTTGCGAGGAACGTAAAGTGACTTCGCTGATTCGTCGGCAGTTCATCATGTTATTGCACGGAACTATCAATGCCTGTGCCACCACAGCAGACAGGTTGATGAGCTGGTATGCACCGGGGACTTCGAAGTGAAAGTTCATGCCCATCACACTGGTGAAATGGGGATCGCCAAAGTTTAGAGCCATTTGCGTCTCAGACGAGTTGGCCAGAGCAGATTGGTCTGCGACTGCACAGTCTGTGCCCATCCAGCCGTCCGTACACACACTGCAATTTAATTGTGCATTATCCCCTGACAGATTGGTAACATTGCCTCTCCAGTGAGCATCGCAGTCACATGTACCATTTTCTTCACTGCAAACACCATGACCATTACAGATTTTCCTCAATCCTCCTAGACAAAGGTTGGAGCAATCCTCGCCCCAATAGCCAGGCTGGCATTTACAGGAGACAAGGTCTGTTGCATTCACATCTGGAACAGCGTATCCAAAGACACAACGCGTCGTGCACTGCGATCCAATCCAGTACGGAAATCGTTGGAGCTTAAAGTGATGACAGAGTTCCTTTGCAGGCCATGCAGTTAGTTCAAGAGCGCTTTGGCAGTAGTCTGCGAAGGAGACGACCGCGTAAACGGCAGAGTGTAGACTCAGTGATACCGAAATGTCGTATAGGCAAGCTTTGTAATAAAACTGGGCCACTTGAATTGTTAGTGCCTCGCATCTGGCGTACAATGTCCCACTAAGGAGAAGGCTGAAGCAGAATGATTCGGCCTCTAGTCGCAGCCTCACGTTAGCAAATGTAGTGTCTTTCGCTTTAGTTCGAGGGATGTCAGCATCTGAGAACGACCAACGCGGTTCATGGAACTTTGTTACATATAGGTGACTTGTCCCTTGCAAATCACGAATGACATTTCCCTCAGCTTGATTGAATTTCCATAGGTGAAGCAAGTCTGGGAATGAACTCACTTCCACATTTATCTTCCAATTCAGTTTCACAAGGTCTGGGTTCGTTCGTCTTTTCCACATGCGCACTTCGTCAATCTCACCAACGAAGCTCGATTTTGGGAGAAGATCGTCTGAGGAAGCTGACGGCTGCCATTGGCCAAGCGTTAGGACTCCTTCGGTGGCAAAAACGCGGCTGTCAAGCTTAAATACACGAACTTTTACCTCTCCAGAATAGCTGAAGAAATAAAAGTGCAGGATCCCAACCAGCTTTTTATAGACAAGGGTAATTTGATTCCAACGGTGAATCTCAAGGCTGAAGCCAGTGTCATAGACTGATCCATTGTAGATGATGGTAAGGGTTACGTCGTCAACCAAGGCAAAAATACTGTGGCTTAAGTACGATAGAATGACCCCTCCTGGTTGGTGAGCCTTTACAAGAAGCTCAATCGTTAGAACATCGACTGTGGGAAAGAAGATGGGGCCTGATCGAACTGAGCTATCGGCGAAAAACAAATTGAAACCGCCGCCAGTGGGAATGCGGTGTTCGAAGTAGTGCAAGACCTCGTAGATGAACAAAGTCCGGGAAACGTCGACTATTGACCGGATCTTTAGGTCTGCTATGTACGATTCAAGACTGTCAAAGTTGTTGAACAAATGATCTATGCACGACCCTAGGAGACCAGTGGAGTTTTGACAATACAAAGCTGGTACGTTGACTGCCACGGAAAGACTGTTTCCAATAGTTACGACAAATTTCATTCCATCTGGGCCGTATATGTGAAAAGTGACGGTGGAAATGCGAACCATGACGAAGTGCACTGATAGCTGGGTTCTGTGGTCAACTTGGAGTACTTTGCCATTCAACCAAACAAAAGGAAAGAAGGTTTCTGTCACCACGAGCGTTTTGATTGGTGCACGAATAACAACATGGGTGTCATGGAAACCAAAAGAAAAACCTGTTGTGCAAAGTGTGGTGTACGAGCCATCAGTCACGCAAGAAGCTTGTCGTAGCTGGATGAAGAAGTTGCGCTCAATGGATCGCAAAAGATAAAATTCTCCGATAACTCTGTGAGTAAAACTTACACCGAAGAACGTTGTAAAGTATCCATAACCACCAATCGATGCAAACACAACAGTGTTGGATGATATTCCCGTTACAAGCTTGACAGCAAATTGACAGTTCGTTCCATTCCATCCAGGACTACAGCTACTGCAGTTGCCATCGCCTGCCCAATTAACCTCACATTTGCATTGTCCTGTAACCCTGTCGCACAGCCCATGACCTCCGCATGTGGTTAAAAGACCACCTGGACATAGATGGGAACAATCGCTTCCCCAATAACCCTTGGTACAGACACAAAGGTTCCGGTCATTGGCATCCGCGGTCCCAAAGACACATTTGACATCACAGTTGCCTCCGATCCAAACAGGAAACTGGCTTCCTGGAAACTTGTTACAAAGCCGCTGAGCTGGCCAGATGGTGAGGTTTAGTGCCGCTTGACAATGGTCTGAAAATGTTATGACAGCCGTCAGGGCTGCCCCAATATTAGCACTTGTTGCTACATCTTTTAGACAAACCAGGAAGTAAAATTCAAGTTCAGCTTTCAAGTCACCGTAACAGAGGTCGTATATTTGACTCTCGAAGAACAATTCGAGGCAGAAAGATTTTGCGCTCGTTTCCAGTGTCTTATTGTGGAAATGAGTTTCAAATGGTCTTTCAGACGATGTAAAATTCGGTGTCACGTCTGCATCAGAAAATATCCACAATGGCCGTTGCCAAGGTGATTTCGGCAGATAAATGTGCTCGTCACTGGCTGCATTTTTTATGACGTCACCCTCGCCTTCATTGATTTTCCAGAGTCCTGCGACGTCAGGGTGAGAGGGCAGAACATTCATGCGCCAATTCTGTTGAACGAGAGATGGATTGAAAGCTCGTTTCCACACGCGGAATTCATCAATGATGCCTACAAATGAATTATCCGTAAACGTTTCGTTTTGTCCGGGTGAAAGTTCCCATTGTCCAACCGAAAGGACCCCTCCTGGTATGAAAGGATTGGACGACAGTACGTAAGACCTTCGCGTTACTTTACCCAAAGAGTCAAAGTGATAAAACTCCAAAGCTTGCGTCTTGTGATACCAGATAAGCGATATGTGACTCCACTGATTAATTGTCAAACTAACTCCAGTGATTATGATGGTATTTCCAAAGCGTATTGTAAGAGAGTTCTCAATCAAAACAGCAAATGTTTGTGAGACTGCGTAGGAGAATACTGTTCCACCCAACTTGTACGGCTTAAGAAGGATTTCAATGGTGATATCGACGTTTACAGTAAATGCCTGCGTAATTGGCCTGGACGAGGCTCCTGAGTGGTTAAAAACGAGGGCATAGACTCCTCCAGATGGAAGTCTCGTCTCTAGGAAGTATTCATACTTCAAGACAATCAAGCTGTCATTCTTAAGAACAAGACTGTGGTTTGAAAGTCCTGAATTCAATGCCGACTGAGATATATTATCAGGGAGGGCAGTTGTGTTGGAACTAACTGTAAGATCATTGTCTGGATTGTTGTCGCAAGAACCAAGCAGCCCAGTTGAGTTCGCGCAATAAGCCGGCTTAACGTCCACTTTGAAACTCAAGTAGCGTCCATCAATGCGTATGTGAATGGCAAAATTGTCTCGCCAAGTAATAAGGTACTGGCCACTTCCTGTGTACTCCAGGTGAACGCCAAGATCACTGTCTCCTAAGACAGTAACAAATCCGGATAGAGGTACAACCTTTCCGTTGACCCAGATGACTGGACCTCCACCAGAGATGTAAGGAGCGTGGAATGATACCACGGTTGAGAAGATGCGTATTCCCAAGGCGTTGACACAAACGGATTGCAGTCGGCAGGGAACGTGACGAACTTGAACTTGGAATGATAAACTGGGATCAAATAGGAGGTAGTATTCACCAACTGCCACAAGGGTGAAGCTGTATCCGTCAAAAGTAACGTAATGGCCTCCAGTGGACGATACCGCGATTGATACATGAACCTTCCTGACAATTACCAAGGCAAGGGAACAGTCGGCCCCAGTCCATCCAGAAGAACAAGCGCTACAGTCGTCTGTTCCATTGTAGTTAGCGTGGCACTCACATTTCCCTGTCCCGCTGTCACACATTCCATTGTTGTTACAAGGTGTTGCTACTCCGCCAGGACAAGGGTTACCGCACTCCGAACCCCAGTAACCATGGTGACAAATGCATGTCTCAAAATCGATCTTCTTACCAAAGATGCATTTTCGATCGCAATCCTTTCCGAACCAAATGGGAAAGTCCCTGCCGGGAAATTCATTACAGAGAGGCTTGGCCGGCCAGAGTGTTAAGTTATTAACGGCTTGACAGTAATCAGCATAAGCTATAATCACTTCCAGAGACACGTACAAGGAATTAAAGCTTGCAATTCTTTGGAGGCAAGATCTGAAATAAAAAATGGCCACACCCAGACCAAGGCTGTCGCAGTTTGAATATAGAGGGCCGTTTAACAACGTTCTATTACAGAATAATTCAGCTTCGACTTGGAATGTTTTGTTCGCAAATGGAAAAGCTTGTTGTTGCTCGTAAAATGGCATTTGTAAAACCACATCTGAATACCTCCATTCTGGTTCCTTCCATGGTTTGAAAGGAAGCTCAAGGCTCATTCCTGTCACTTTATCAACAGCGACGATTCCTTCACCTTCATTGAACTTCCAAGTGTGTGCAATGTCTTGACTTCCTACACTAACGGATCTGTTCCAGGTCTGAAGAATGAATGCTGGATGGAAATACCGCGTCCAGATGCGAACTTCATCTATGAAGCCAGCGAAGACCTCGGTAGGCTGAATTCCAGAACCGTCCAAAGATGGCATCCAACCTGCGAAGGCAATTATTCCCCCGGGAACAAAAATATCGAAGCCGATGTTTATGTCTAGACGATGCAACTGACCGCCAGATGAGAAGTAATAAAATTGCAACACCCCAGAGGATTTTCTAAACACAAGACTGATCTGATTCCATTCGGTGAGCTCCGCAGCAATGTTCGTAGGATAAACGTTATCTCCAAAGTACACAACGAACGCCCCTCCTGAGTTGGTAACAAAGAATGTCTTTGTCGCGGTATAGGAAACTATAACTCCATAACGGACCGTTTTGAACATGATGTTAATTGTTATGTCCGTAGATACGAAAGCCTTGTAGATCTCTCCAGAAACAACTGTTGTATGGTCAAAGTAAAGTGCGTAACCAGCATTAGCTTCTCGATATTCGATAATTCCCTTATAGACGTATTCGAATAAGCTGTGACAAGCCTTCACTCTTAGCTTCGAAACAATAAGTGATGTTATAACATCTTGAGTTTTGTTCTCACTACCTGATGCATATATACTGTTGGGATGGTTTCCGGATATGTTGAACGCGAAACTTCCGTCAGAACAGTTTGTATTCGGGCTGTAAGACAACAATGATTCTAAGAGACCTTGGTTGCAGGAACCAAGGAGGCCAATGGCCGACTTGCATATTAATCCACTTGCATTTGTGCTTAAGCTCAAGTACCGTCCGGTGACTCTTATTTTTAGGTACAATCCTGTGTATTTCACTTCCCACAAATGTGCTGTGATCTTTTTTACTTCGAACCCATAAGTTTGAGCAGTAAGTCGATGGACATCGATATCGATAACTTTTCCGTTCAACCAAACAACAGTGCTTCCAGCAGATGTGTAAGGCCCATGCAAGACAACCTTGTGAGATGCTAATTTCAATGCAATAGAATTAATGCATGTCAACTTTTGGTAGCATGCCACCAAGCGAACCTGCACAACAACTGGCACATATACGGAGTGTATGAGGTAATATTCGCCGGTCACGTGCAAGCTATAGCTGATGCCACTTAGTGATGCAAAGTGTCCACCAATGGAAACTGCGCCTACTCCGAACAAGGCACCGCTTGACGACCGCCGAGTGACGGCTGTTGAACAATCATTCCCCGTCCAACCGGT
Source organism: Montipora capitata (assembly GCA_949126865.1). Taxonomy (NCBI): domain Eukaryota; kingdom Metazoa; phylum Cnidaria; class Anthozoa; order Scleractinia; family Acroporidae; genus Montipora; species Montipora capitata. Next base: position 5,649,966 of record OX421452.1, on the reverse strand, counting down.
TGAGCAGGCTGTACAGTTTTCATTTCCTCGCCAGTTAAGTTCGCAAAGACATTTTCCAGTCACAACATCACAGATGCCATGGTTGTTGCAAGCACGTCCCTTTCCTCCAGGGCAAATACCAGAGCAATTTACTCCATAGAAACCGGGATCACATTCACAAACTTCGCTGATGTTTGAAGCTTTTCCAAAGACACACGGGGTTGTGCAGTTTGCTCCTATCCAGTTGGGAAAGCGTTTCCCAGGGAACTTGTTACATAGCGGCTGTGCTGGAAAATAGGTTAAGCCAAGATTTTTCTGACAGTAATCTGATAGTGTTATCACAGCATCGATGGATTGAACTGTTGATCCAGTGTCAACTACCACTTCCACGCAAGCACGGAAGTAAAATTCAATTGTCACATTACCTAACAATTTGCAAGCTGAATAGATTGGTCCTTGGAAGATGAACTCAAAACACACCTGAGTTGCGATTCCTTGCAAAGTCGCGTTGTTCTTGTTCGGATTCACTGTTACGATAGAGGCAATGGGTGCATCGGAAAACACCCAATCAGGCTTTCCAAGAGGATATCTAGGGAATGACAACTCAACACCGGACACAAGGTCTTTGACAACCGCATTCTCGCCCTCGTTAAATTTCCACAAGTTCATTAGAGATGGGGCGTTAGGTTGGATATTTGCACGCCAACTCTGCTGAATCAAGGCATAGTCAAACGGTATCTTCCATACGCATATTTCATCTATTTGTCCGATGAATACATTTGTTGGTTGCACACTGATGGTTCCTGAAGAGGGCTGCCACATCCCGATGGCAAATGTCCCTTCAGCAATGAAAGGATCTATAGTCACCTCGAATTTGCGTACCTGTACCAGCCCAGAGGAGAGTGTGATAAAGACGAACAATTCCAGCTTTTCACGAACGAACACAACGGAGATTTGATTCCATACGTCGGCTTCGGTAGCAATTCCGGTATCGTACACGCCGAGTCCAATGACAACTTTCACTGTTATGTGGTTACTGATGTAAAAGGTTACATTTGATGTGTAAGAGACGAGGGTGCCTCCACACAAACGAGGATCGCAAGATTTAACCAACAACTGCAAGGTTACTGTGTCACCCACAAAAAGACGAACTACACCTCGCGTAACCACAGCTGTGAACCTGAAATAAAGACTGTATATGCCACCGTAAATTATCCGCGTCTCCTTGCGAACTTCATCATCAAGAACAATAGCTGACAGACTCCCTTCCCCAACAGAAAGTTTTCCTTTGATAAACCCATCGACATCACCGTCAGAAGCGCTTTCTGCTCCGATCTCGTCTAAAACTGTAATCGGCCACCCTTCAGGAAACACGGAACTACCATTTCCTTGAGTGTCGTTTTGTCCCGGTTGCACCTTAAAGCAAGAGCCACAAAGGCCATCTGCGATCTTGCAAAAGCTCTCAGTCGCGGTAGACTCCACAGTTAAGTAGCGATCTCTGAACACTGTTTGTATGGACAAATGATGCGAGATGACTAGCCGGTAAGCATTGTTGGATGTTAGCAGAATGGTTACGTTATTCGCCAGCATGTCTTTTGTTGGCTCTCCTCCGGCAGCGACTTCTTTATCATTGGCATACACCAGTGGTGGTGATCCCTCGTCATATGGGGCATGAACACTGATGGAGAGTTCGTTGAACTTCACACCAATGGCATTAATACACACGGAGCTGGTCTCACATGGTACTTGTCGAACTTGCGCTTCAATGATGGAAGAACGAATCATCGCAAACTCTCCTAACGCCTTGAATGTGTAAAGTGAGCCATCAAAGCCAGTAACATAGCCACTCTCAGAAATTGTGCATAGTTTAAATGAATTGTTTGCTACAGATGGACCTGTTGATGAAACAGCCACGGAGCAGGATGGACCTTTCCATCCTGGAGTGCAAGTGGAGCAGTTTTGGTCTCCTTCCCAGTTGGGGTGACATTCACATTTACCGGTGTCGGTAATACACTGACCGTTGCCAAAACATGG
>OX421452.1:5607953-5642953 GCA_949126865.1 Montipora capitata | reverse complement strand
AATGACTCTTAAACACGCTCTGATATAAAACGATATTGTTCCAACGCCCAACCCTCCACAAGCGTAGCTTACAGGCGACGTCTTGATGTTTTCATTGCACCAATCCTCTGCTTGCAATCTGAGTTCACTGGTCTGGAAAGTTATTTCCGTGGTAACTGGAAGAATCCTGACACTGGCATAACTGAAGACCCACCGAGGGGCTCTGCGCACAGATGGAATGTACAGATGTACGCCACTAACTAAATCGTACACAACGTCACTCTGTCCTTCATTGAACTTCCACAAAATTGCAAGGTGGGGTGCCGTAGAAATGACATTTATTCTCCAACTAGTCTCTACCTCATGCAAACTGAATTTGCGATTCCAGAAGCGAACTTCGTCGATAACGCCATAAAAACCCCGCAACTGATCGCCTTCTTGAGTGGTAGTTTCTAGGGCTGGAATCCATTGACCGACCGAGATGATACATCCTCCTCTTTTCAGTACTCCAGAGATCATGTTGTAAGTCGCCTGACGGACAACACCAACGGAATTGATGTGGTATAAAGTGATTGCACCGGTAACATTATCATATACAAAGGTTACTTGGTTCCAGGTTTCTATCTCTGGAGAGAGCCCAGTATCCCAGAGTTCCAGACCAATTCGCACTTTCAAATTCACCTCAATAAATAGCGTTAGTGTTATTGTCTTGCTGTATGTAAAAAGGACTCCTCCAGGGTTTGATTTAGTAAGAAGCTTAAACAAAAGTTCGATGGTGATGACAGGGGAATGAAATACCTCAGGAATCAGATCAGTGGAGACGCCAACCCGCTTAAACTTGAGAGCGTATTCTGCACCGGTTACCACCCGTTCCTCTTTGTATTCGCCATAGTTGTACACGAAAAGGCTATCTTCGGCAGAAACTCGCCAGGTCTCCTGTAAAGACGATCCACTTGTGACGTTTAAGTCATTCTCTCTGTTACCATCACAATTTCCACACAATGCAGTCGTTTCGTTGCATAAGGACTTGTTGATATAACCAGCGATCACGAGTCCTCTTCCTACAACACGAAGCTGGAATTTGAGGTCTCCACCACTACTAATTAAGACAAAAGTAGTTGAAGATGTCTGCTCCAAAACCACATCACTTGAAATGTTGAGCTTTGTCGAAGCGAATTCTGCCAAGCTACCATTCACCCAAACAACAGGTCGATTGCTTTCATCATAAGGAGCGTGGAATGCCATGCTCGCTCCGGTTGCGAAAGAGAATGCCACTGTGTTTATACAGCGAGTTTTGCCATTGTGGCAGGGCACTTGCCTGAATTGTCCACTAAAGCGGTTACTCTTAACAAGCCAAAACTCACCGACTCCAAAGAAATTAAAGTGAGCATCGTCAAAGTTCGTGAAATGCCCTCCAAGAAACGCGGAACACGCCGGGAGCTGCGAGGCTGCCAATGCTACAGAACAGTCCGCTCCGCTCCATCCGGGTGAACAGCTGCTACAGTCGCTGTCACCTTGCCAGTTAAGATCACATTCGCATTTTCCGCTCTCAGCATTGCAGTTTCCGTGGTCACTACATGGGGAATTTCCTCCCCCTGGGCATTCATTGGCACAGTCTTCTCCCCAATATCCACGAGAGCAAATACACAAAGATGTGTTTCGTGTGTCAGGACTTCCGAATAAACATTTTAGTGAGCAGTTCTCACCAATCCACTGCTGTTGAAGTCTCTCTGGAAATTGGTGACACAGACGTTGCGTAGGCGACGAAGGAAGGTGAAGTACAGTCTGACAGTAATCGGCATAAGCAGATAACACAACATATGCCCAGTCCAGGGAACCGGACGAATGTATGTCGGCAAGGCAAGCCTTGTAATAAAACTGGAGAACAGCCTTGTTTAAGTGTCTCGTGCATTGACTTTCCAATCTTGCATCGTAAATAAGTCTGAAGCACAGGCTGCTCGCAAGTGATCCAAATGTGATATTTTTAAACTGGACGCTCACACTTGTGACTTCTGCTGGTAACGTGTGTCTTGTATAAGAAAACTGCCATATGGGTCGACTGGTGAACACGCTTGGAAGGTAGATATTCGATGAACTGGGAATACGATTTACCACCACTTCGCCAACTCCCTCGTCAAACTGCCACAGGGCGCTTAACGATGGTAGATCTCCTGTGACAACAGCAAGGAAACTCTGGCGAATAAGTATAGTATCGAGCACAAAGGTCCAGATGCGTAATTCGTCGATGCTTCCAAAGAATGGCTGTAGCGGAACACCCGTTATATGATGCTGTGTGATGTGCCAGTGTCCAAGCCACAGAGTACCACCAGGTGTAAACACATTGAGCCCAAGGTAGATCTGCTTGGAGAAGAGGTCCCCTTGAGCATCGAGCTGGTAGTAGGTTAGGACCCCTTAAACAGAAAGGAACAAAACAGTGTAATGTGTTACCTTTGAAAAACTAACCCGAATGCAAATCGACATCGTAAGACCTGTCAAAGAACAAAAACACTAAGCTTTTAATTTATACTTTCCGGCCTTCTACGAGTAAAACATTGGCTGCATTTTTTGAAGCCTGACCCATTAATTTAAGTGTCTATGCGGGCTACATGGTTTTTATTGTTTTGGCATCTATATAAAGCGCAGATAAATGTCCCAATATTAAATTTTCGATTCCGCCGATTTTTGAGCCCGAAACCTGGCTTCAAAGTTCGCGCTTTGGCCACGCCCAATCGAGTTGACCGCGTAGTCAAAGATTGGTGACTTGTGACGTCACTTTAGAAGCGTTTGGAAGAGATAGCTTGACTAATTTCATTGACGATCATCGTATAGTTTCATTGATTAAGGGACACTTTAGGACACCGTTTAGTGACTGATGGAACATCAAAGCGACTTTTCTTCTGAAGATGATGGCAACGGTCTTTCATCGGATTCGAACGAAGAGATAGTCTAAGAGTTCGGAGATCTAGACTCGTTTGATAGTGATGCTCCTTCCAATTCAGAAGAAAGCCCCTACTGTCAAGAGCCACTGGCAGATGAAGATTGGCTTCGTGAATATAACCATGAAAGGACAAAAATAAAAGAAAGATAACAAGCTACAAAACCGGGTTTGACAGGATTGTAACAAAAAAAGAGAAAGCGTACGAGCTTGGACAAGAAATTAAACGCAAGTAACTAACAAGAAGTAAAAAAAAAGAACTGAAATGCCCGATTTTCACACAGTGTTTGTAAAACGACTATGAATAATTGTACGCTAGCTGATGTGTCATGACCAATCTGACGACAGCGTCGATCAGATAATTCTCCTTCTTCTCAGGTATTGCGCTGAAACTTTGGTATTAGAGGAACACAAATTTTATCCGAAGTACACGGGAGTGAAGTGACGAGAACATAGGGCGGATGAATCGCTTGCTGTCCACTTGTCGCGCAAAACCAGTTTCAACACTTTCAAGAGACCTTGTTATTAGATGGACAGACACTACAACACCTTATCACGTAACAGCAATGTTCTGGTACCATGCGAAACATCCATTATTGCTGAAGAAGATGCAGATATTTTTGTGTTGTAACAAGTTACCATGGCAACAGGAAAGCCTTGCAAAAATACCTGATATTTTGGCTATAGTTGCTCGTATCTGAAAAACGAACTCGGTGACCCCAATTTTTTATTGCACAAAAATGATCAGCAGGCCAAGATGAAACTCTCTGCAAAGTGTAAAAAAGTTCTGTGGAGATGATTCGGGTGCCACCTTAAATTTCAATTACTTAAGGTGGCCCTGAATCCGCTACACAGAATTTTGCAGAACTTTGCAGAAAGTTTCATTCTGGCATGCTGATTTACATTTCAGGAATAAAATAATGGGGGTCACCGACATCGTTTTTGAAATATGCGCAGCTAAAGCCAAAACATGCGGTGTTTTTACAAGGCTTTCTTGTTGCCACGGTAACTTTTACGTCCCAAAAATAACCAAATCTTTTTCAGCAATAATTGGTGTTTAATATGGTACCATAACATTGCTGTTAAGTGATAAAGCGTTGTAGTGTCAATCCTTCTAATAAGAACGTTTCTTTCACGTGTTGAAATTGGTTTGAGCCACCCTAAGTATGCCATAAATGGATTTGACAAGCGGTCTAGAAAAGATAGAGAATGAGAAATTAATTACAAAGCGTTTTCAAATGACGTTAGGGCGGCCATGTTGGTGTTCCAAAACCAAGAAATGGTGGTCATGATGGTATACAAAACTAATCCTCCGGGAATTGAACTCTATTTATATAAGTACTTTCTCTTGTTTCAGTAATCCAATATGGCTACTGGTCACGTAAGTGGAAACGCTCCATTGTCGTCAAAACGTTAAAGTTTGTTGCACGCCGTTGTTTTCGCAGAGTACGGAAAGAAATGAAATAAAATAAGGGCCGCAAGAGAGGCACGACCATATTCTTCTTTTTTAACAAACGATACTACTTCTTGGTGGCAGGCTTCGACATTGCCCAAACTCCCTCTCGACTAGGTTGTCGTACATCATTTATCTTCCCTCAAATAGCTGAAGCCGTCTTACTTTCGTCAACCCAATTCTTTGATTAAAAAACTGCTGCCGATCAGAGGTCTTTACTAAGCGGAATTGAAACTGCTAGAAAATAAATCAATACTCCTTGAACCAAAGACAAGGAGTAAAACCTCCTTGAACGTAATCAGAAGATCATCACTACGAACGAAAACCTGGGAGCCCATTTCAAGCTGTTTTCTTAGGAATGAGGATGCTTTTCCTTTGAAAATTTTATGGATGCGTTTGCAAAATACTAGCGCAAAGCTGTTCTAAATATGGATGCTCTGAGAGAAAAAGATATGGACGTTACAGGCTCATCAACTACAGACATGTATGAACAATTACGACCTAACAGTTCACGTTAAATTTATTTTATCAATACACATACCTACTGCAGAACTATAAGTGATTGATACTTGGACCCAGCTCCCCATGGGAAGTGCGATCCCTACATCATACACGGTTCTACCCACGTACACTTTAACTTTGGCATCATTCACAATGGCAAAAGTGAAGTCTTTGGCGTAAGATAAGATCGTTCCTCCCGAAAGAAGGGTTCTGATGAAGAATTGAAGAGTAAAGTCTTTGACAAACGATGCGTGGAGGACGCCGGACGACGCCACCGTGCCATTGAAATGAAGAGCATATCCGTTTGATGTTATTTCTCTATGCTCGTTGTAGCTCGTGAAGCCAAACAAGAAAAGCGAGTCGTTGTTAGCAACTCTCCATCGTGAACTTAAGATGTCGATGGTCATTCTTTGCGAAATATTCTGACCCCAGAATGCTGTACCGCTGCTGTTAGTAAAAACGTTCTCGATGTTTGAGTCACAGGACGAACAGAGTCCCGAAGAAGCGATACATAATTGAGCGATAGAAGTAACCTCAAAGGACAAATACCTCTGCCAGTCTTTCACTATAAATGATATTGTTGCACCAGCCTTATTTACAATTTCGTAGGCTTGTGGAGATACTTTGTAAAAGTTGTAGCCATTTTCTAAGTCAAGTCTTGTTTTGTCCGTTAGCTTACCATTGAACCAAACCATTGCATCGCCGCTGCCATTGTGAGAAGATCTTATTACCAAACTCGATGAACCGGTTTTGACTGCCACAGCTGAAATACAGAACGAGCCACTCATGCAGGGAATTTGACGGACCTGGGCGGTGAACTGATTGCTCTTTAAAAGATAGAACTCTCCGTAAGTGCCAAAGGTGTAACCAGCGCCATCAAACGTTGTGTAATGTGTAGCACCGAATCCTTGACAAGTGTAGTTGTCTGGGTTGCTATAATTTCCTCCGCGTGCTACAGAACAATCAGCGCCGATCCATCCATGAGTACACAAACTGCAATCGTCAGTAACATTTGAAGTAAATGGACAGTTACACTTTCCAGTGATATTGCTACATTGGGAGTGGCCATCACATGGTGCATAGTACCCTCCAGGGCATTCCTGCGAGCAATTGAATCCGTAAAAGCCATTCATGCACACACAATTGTCACTAACTGGAAGCCCATACTTGCATTGTTTTTGACAGTTCAGCCCATACCAGACTGGAATGTTCAAAGAAGAGACATGCCCACAGAAACGCTGGGCAAACCATACGGAGTGTTGGTGAAACAACTGATAGAAATCAGACATAGCTAATAACGGCCAATATGCGTAAGTTGTATTGCTGCGTCGGGTCATGGATGCCACGCACGACATGTGATAAAACCATAGGGTTGCTGTGTTTAGCATAGTGTACTGCGATGTTAGCGAGGTACGGAAGACAAGGTCGTAGCATTTTTGCTCTGCGTTCATCCACATTAAGCCAAATCTGAAGCTATAGGCTTGGTTTACATCGATAGAGAAGTGTCGAATCGGAGCTGTCGAGAAAACCCACGTTGGCCCATGCCAGAAGCCAGATTGGAAAGTCATGCGGGCGCTGGAAATGCAATCAAATGCTACTGTGCCGAATCCTTCGTTGAACTTCCAAAGACTTGAAAGATATGCTTCTCTAGCGGTACAGTCCAAGTTTCTCTTCCAGCTTGCAGAAATCGATAGCCGGTCTCGCTTTATGTTCCAAATTCGGAGCTCATCAATTTGTCCAACAAATCCTTCTTTAAGTGGCAGATCCAGCCTGTCAGCAGCGGGCTGGCTGTATCCCAATGCTAAGATTCCGCCTGGTTGAAACACATTACGAACACTCGTGATCGGGAAGTTTCGGCTGTGCACTACACCAGCCTCAACTATGTGATAGAACTGGAGGATACGAGTGGATGCCGACCACACCAAAGCGATATGATTCCATTTCTTTAACTCGATTATCGTCAAAGTGTCCAGAATGGTATCTTCGTATCTCAATTTGATCTTACCAGTCTCTAGAATAACAGCAAACATTTTTGAACTGGAATACGATATGAGAGTGCCATTAAGGTTTTCTGCGCGTACCATGAATTCGATTGTGAGGTCTGAAGAAGAAAAGCTGTATGTGTCTTTAGTATGGGCGCCAGTGTTTTTAAAATGCAGTGCATAACCTCCACCCGAAAGAACTCTTTGCTCATGGTAGCTGTTAAAGTCATAGTGGAACAAACTGTCTTTTGCCTGGACAAGCCAGGATTGGCCATAAGAATCGTGAAGCCAGGTTTGTGTTACATTTTGTGCTGAAACTATTTCGCCGTCTCTGCTGATGAAATCATCCCTGGCATTGAGGTTGCAATTGCCCCAAAGACCCCGGGTGTTTTGACAGTACGTTTGATTGTCAACGCGCAAGTGAATATCGAGGTATCGGTCATACAAGCGAACCATCAGCCTTACACCATAGGTTGAGGACAGAACAAATTGCAGGCGCGAGGTGCGGCTAAAAATGAAGTTGTGATTAGCTGGTCCAAAGTTGAATTCAAGAGAGTACTTTGCCTTCCCATTAACATAGATAAAAGGTTCTTCTTCGACAGTAAACCTGGCATGGACTAGTAAAGTATGCTGCTCTATTCTCACTGCAACAGCGTTGAAGCATGAGCTTGATGAAAAGCACGTGATCATTCGCGTCTGAATTTCAAAGGAAGGAGACAGTATCATGTGATATTCACCATTTCCCAGGAACTTGTACCCAGTTCCGTCCAGTGTATTCAAGTAACCGAGACCATGAGCCCCTGCGGTGTTGTTGTTTGGACTTTGAACGATGACCGAGCAATCACGACCGAGCCAACCAGGAGCACAGGTTGTACAATTCTCGTCTCCACGCCAATTTGGATCACATGAGCATTGTCCTGTAACGCTGTCGCACACTCCATGACCTCCACATGTGTTTAAAAGACCACCTGGGCATAGCTGTGAACAATCGCTTCTCCAATACCCCTTGGTGCAAACACAAAGGTTCCGGTCATTGGGATCCGCGGTTCCAAAGACACATTTGATATCACAGTTGTCTCCGATCCAAAGAGGAAAGTGTCGTCCTGGAAACTTGTTACAAAGCCGCTGACCTGGCCAATTAGTGAGGTTTAGTGCAGTGTGACAATGGTCTGAAAAAGTCACAACAGCTGCAAGGGTTGCCCTAATATTGCCACTTGTTGCTGCATCTTTTAGACAAACCAGGAAGTAAAATTCAAGTTCAGCTTTCAAGTCACCGTAACAGAGATCGTACATTTTACTCTCGAAGAACAATTCGAGGCAGAAAGATTTTGCGCTCGTTTCCAGTGTCTTATTGTGGAAATGAGTTTCAAACGGTCTTTCAGACGATGTAAAATTGGTTCTCACCTCTGCATCAGAAAATATCCACAATGGCCGTTGCCAAGGTGATTTCGGCAGATAAATGTGCTCGTCAGTGACTGCATTTTTTATGACGTCACCCTCTCCTTCATTGATTTTCCAGAGTCCTGCGACGTCAGGGTGAGAGGGTAGAACATTCATGCGCCAATTCTGTTGAATGAGAGATGGATTGAAAGCTCGTTTCCACACGCGGAATTCATCAATGATGCCTACAAATGAATTATCGGTAAACGTGTCGTTTTGTTCGGGTGAAATTTCCCATTGTCCAACCGAAAGGACGCCTCCAGGCATGAAAGGATTGGACGACAGTACGTAAGACCTTCGCGTTACTTTACCCAAAGAGTCAAAGTGATAAAACTCCAAAGCTTGCGTCTTGTGATACCAGATAAGCGATATGTGACTCCATTGATTGATTGTCAAACTAACTCCAGTGATTATGATGGTATTTCCAAAGCGTATTGTAAGAGAGTTCTCAATCAAAACAGCAAATGTTTGTGAGACTGCGTAGGAGAATATTGTTCCACCCAACTCGTACGGCTTAAGAAGGATTTCAATGGTGATATCGACGTTTACAGTAAATGCCTTCGTAATTAGCCTGGACGAGGCTCCTGAGTGGTTAAAAACGAGGGCATAGACTCCTCCAGATGGAAGTCTCGTCTCTTGGAAGTATTCATACTTCAAGACAATCAAGCTGTCATTCTTAAGAACAAGACCGTGGTTTGCAAGTCCTGAATTCAATGCCGGCTGAGAGATGTTTGCAGGGAAGGCGGTTGAGTTGGAACTAACTGTAAGATCATTGTCTGGATTGTTGTCGCAAGAACCAAGCAGCCCAGTTGAGTTCGCGCAATAAGCCGGCTTTACATCCACTTTGAAACTCAAGTAGCGTCCATCAATGCGTATGTGAATGGCAAAATTGTCTCGCCAAGTAATAAGGTACTGGCCACTGCCTGTGTATTCCAGGTGAACGCCAAGATGAGTGTCTCCTAAGACAGTAACAAATCCGGATAGAGGTACAACCTTTCCGTTGACCCAGATGACTGGACCTCCACCAGAGATGTAAGGAGCGTGGAATGATACCACGGTTGAGAAGATGCGTATTCCCAAGGCGTTGACACAAACGGATTGCAGTCGGCAGGGAACGTGACGAACTTGAACTTGGAATGATAAACTGGGATCAAATAGGAGGTAGTATTCACCAACTGCCACAAGGGTGAAGCTGTATCCGTCAAAAGTAACGTAATGGCCTCCAGTGGACGATACCGCGATTGATACATGAACCTTCCTGACAATTACCAAGGCAAGGGAACAGTCGGCCCCAGTCCATCCAGAAGAACAAGCGCTACAGTCTTCTGTTCCATTGTAGTTAGCGTGGCACTCACATTTGCCTGTCGCGCTGTCACACATTCCATTGTTGTTACAAGGTGTTGCAGCTCCTCCAGGACAAGGGCTAGCGCACTCTGAACCCCAGTAACCATGGTGACAAATGCATGTCTCAAAATCGATCTTCTTACCAAAGATGCATTTTCGATCGCAATCCTTTCCGAACCAAATGGGAAAGTCCCTGCCGGGGAATTCATTACAGAGAGGCTTGGCCGGCCAGAGTGTTAAATTATTAACGGCTTGACAGTAATCAGCGTAAGCTATAATCACTTCCAGAGACACGTACAAGGAATTAAAGCTTGCAATTCTTTGGAGGCAAGATCTGAAATAAAAAATGGCCACACCCAGACCAAGGCTGTCGCAGTTTGAATATAGAGGGCCGTTTAACAACGTTCTGTTACAGAATAATTCAGCTTCGACTTGGAATGTTTTGTTCGCAAATGGAAAAGCTTGTTGTTGCTCGTAAAATGGCATTTGTAAAACCACATCTGAATACCTCCATTCTGGTTCCTTCCATGGTTTGAAAGAAAGTTCAAGGCTCATTCCTGTCACTTTATCAACAGCGACGATTCCTTCACCTTCATTAAACTTCCAAATGTGTGCAATGTCTTGACTTCCTACACTAACGGATCTGTTCCAGGTCTGAAGAATGAATGCTGGATGGAAATACCGCGTCCAGATGCGAACTTCATCTATGAAGCCAGCGAAGACCTCGGTAGGCTGAATTCCAGAACCGTCCAAAGATGGCATCCAACCTGCGAAGGCAATTATTCCCCCGGGAACAAAAATATCGAAGCCGATGTTTATGTCTAGACGATGCAACTGACCGCCAGATGAGAAGTAATAAAATTGCAACACCCCAGAGGATTTTCTAAACACAAGACTGATCTGATTCCATTCGGTGAGCTCCGCAGCAATGTTCGTAGGATAAACGTTATCTCCAAAGTACACAACGAACGCCCCTCCTGAGTTGGTAACAAAGAATGTCTTTGTCGCGGTATAGGAAACTATAACTCCATAACGGACCGTTTTGAACATGATGTTAATTGTTATGTCCGTAGATACGAAAGCCTTGTAGATCTCTCCAGAAACAACTGTTGTATGGTCAAAGTAAAGTGCGTAACCAGCATTAGCTTCTCGATATTCGATAATTCCCTTATAGACGTATTCGAATAAGCTGTGACAAGCCTTCACTCTTAGCTTCGAAACAATAAGTGATGTTATAAGATCTTGAGTTTTGTTCTCACTACCTGATGCATATATACTGTTGGGATGGTTTCCGGATATGTTGAACGCGAAACTTCCGTCAGAACAGTTTGTATTCGGGCTGTAAGACAACAATGATTCTAAGAGACCTTGGTTGCAGGAACCAAGGAGGCCAATGGCCGACTTGCATATTAATCCACTTGCATTTGTGCTTAAGCTCAAGTACCGTCCGGTGACTCTTATTTTTAGGTACAATCCTGTGTATTTCACTTCCCACAAATGTGCTGTGATCTTTTTTACTTCGAACCCATAAGTTTGAGCAGTAAGTCGATGGACATCGATATCGATAACTTTTCCGTTCAACCAAACAACAGTGCTTCCAGCAGATGTGTAAGGCCCATGCAAGACAACCTTGTGAGATGCTAATTTCAATGCAATAGAATTAATGCATGTCAACTTTTGGTAGCATGCCACCAAGCGAACCTGCACAACAACTGGCACATATACGGAGTGTATGAGGTAATATTCGCCGGTCACGTGCAAGCTATAGCTGATGCCACTTAGTGATGCAAAGTGTCCACCAATGGAAACTGCGCCTACTCCGAACAAGGCACCGCTTGACGACCGCCGAGTGACGGCTGTTGAACAATCATTCCCCGTCCAACCGGTTGAGCAGGCTGTACAGTTTTCATTTCCTCGCCAGTTAAGTTCGCAAAGACATTTTCCAGTCACAACATCACAGATGCCATGGTTGTTGCAAGCACGTCCCTTTCCTCCAGGGCAAATACCCGAGCAATTTACCCCATAGAAACCGGGATCACATTCACAAACTTCGCTGATGTTTGAAGCTTTTCCAAAGACACACGGGGTTGTGCAGTTTGCTCCTATCCAATTAGGAAAGCGTTTCCCAGGGAACTTGTTACATAGCGGCTGTGCTGGGAAATAGGTTAAGCCAAGATTTTTCTGACAGTAATCTGATAGTGTTATCACAGCATCGATGGATTGAACTGTTGATCCAGTGTCAACTACCGCTTCCACGCAAGCACGGAGGTAAAATTCAATTGTCATGTTACCTAACAATTTGCAAGCTGAATAGATTGGTCCTTGGAAGATGAACTCAAAACACACCTGAGTTGCGATTCCTTGCAAAGTCGCGTTGTTCTTGTTCGGATTCACTGCTACGACGGAGGCAATGGGTGCATCGGAAAACACCCAATCAGGCTTTCCAAGAGGATATCGAGGGAATGACAACTCAACACCGGACACAAGGTCTTTGACAACCGCATTCTTGCCCTCGTTAAATTTCCACAAGTTCATTAGAGATGAGGCGTTAGGTTGGATATTTGCACGCCAACTCTGCTGAATCAAGGCATAGTCAAACGGTATCTTCCACACGCATATTTCGTCTATTTGTCCGATGAATACAGTTTTTGGCTGCACACTGATGGTTCCTGAAGCGGGCTGCCACATCCCGATGGCAAATGTCCCTTCAGCAATGAAAGGATCTATAGTCACCTCGAATTTGCGTACCTGTACCAGCCCAGAGGAGAATGTGATAAAGACGAACAATTCCAGCTTTTCACGAACGAACACAACGGAGATTTGATTCCATACGTCGGCTTCGGTAGCAATTCCCGTATCGTATATGTCGAGTCCAATGACAACTTTCACTGTTATGTGGTTACTGATGTAAAAGGTTACATTTGATGTGTAAGAGACGAGGGTGCCTCCACACAAACGAGGATCGCAAGATTTAACCAACAACTGCAAGGTTACTGTGTCACCCTCAAAAAGACGAACTACACCTCGCGTAACCACAGCTGTGAACCTGAAATAAAGACTGTATATGCCACCGTAAATTATCCGCGTCTCCTTGCGAACTTCATCATCAAGAACAATAGCTGAAAGACTCCCTTGTCCAACAGAGAGTTTTCCTCTGATAAACCCATCGACATCACCGTCAGAAGCACGTTCTCCTCCGATCTCGTCTAAAACTGTAGTCGGCCGCCCTTCAGGAAACACGGAAGTACCATTTCCCTGAGTGTCGTTTTGTCCCGGTTGCACCTTAAAGCAAGAGCCACAAAGGCCATCTACAATCTTGCAAAAGCTCTCAGTCGCGGTGGACTCCACAGTTAAGTAGCGATCTCTGAACACTGTTTGTATGGACAAATGATGCGAGATGACTAGCCGGTAAGCATTGTTGGATGTTGGCACAATGGTTACGTTGTTCGCCAGCATATCTTTTGTTGGCTCTTCTCCGGCAGCGATTTCTTTATTATTGGCATACACCAGTGGTGGTGATCCCTCGTCATATGGAGCATGAACACTGATGGAGAGTTCGTTGAACTTCACACCAATGGCATTAATACACACGGAGCTGGTCTGACAAGGTACTTGTCGAACTTGTGCTTCAATGATGGAAGAACGAATCATCACAAACTCTCCTAACGCCTTGAATGTGTAAAGTGAGCCATCAAAGCCAGTAACATAGCCACTCTCAGAAATTGTGCATAGCTTAAATGTATTGTTTGGACCTGTTGATGAAACAGCCACGGAGCAGGATGGACCCTTCCATCCTGGAGTGCAAGTGGAGCAGTTCTCGTCTCCTTCCCAGTTGGGGTGACATTCACATTTACCGGTCTCTGTAATACACTGACCGTTGCCAAAACATGGGTTTTCTGCACCTCCAGGACACAAATTGGAACAGTTTACGCCCCAGTAGCCACTATCGCATCTGCAAGCTCCGTCTGAGTACCATCCCATTAGGCATCCTGGTGTGCATATTGGCCAACTCACATCATCAGAATTGTCTGGAGGGAGCACACTGCAAAGAACGTTGTATGGAAAATGTGACAGATTAAGTGCGGCTTGGCATTCTTCTGCAAAAGCAATAGCTGTCGTTATAGCTGAGTCTGGATTTCTCGAGGATGACACTTCTTCAACGCAAGCGTCAAAGTAAAACTCGGATCCTCCAGTTGCGTTGAAACATTCATTGTACAGGGAACCTTCCTGAAATATTTTGGAACACAATTCTTCAGTCGTGTTGTCGAATGCATCCTCGAAAGGCTCTGCTATTTCGTAGGCAGTAGTTTCAGCAACTGCATCTGAAGGATACCATGCTGGACCTCTAAAGGGAGGAACTGCAAGATCGAAGTCAAATGATCCAACTGTTGCTCGGCAAAGGAAACCATTTCCTTCGTCAAACTTCCAAAGAAGAGCAATACCTGGCGTGTCCGCTTGCAAGTTTGTATTCCAGATTTCCTGAATCATAACAGAATCAAAGCGCTTGTTCCAGAAGCTTAGTTCGTCTACCCAACCTACGAAGCCAGAAACTGAAAAAGAAACGGATGTAATCTGCCATAGGGCGATGGATAATGTGCCACCTTCAGGAAAAATCCCGACACCAACGTAAAAGACTCTTGTTTGAATAACGCCAACAGCATTTACCAAGTACAATTGCACCAGTCCCGTACTGCGCTTGTACACGAATGAGATGTGATTCCAAAGTTCCGTTTCGAGCGTGAGTTTTGTGTCAACGACAATTGCACCAAAGTAAATCCTGATTGTTCCATTTACAGTTATTGCAAACGTTTCATTAAAAGCGTATGAGATGATAGTTCCTGCGTTAAGTCTTGGATCCTTCGCCTTAACAAAGAACTGCACTGTGATATAGTTGCTGATGAACACGTTGGTGATGGGTGGAGTAACGATTGATGTGCCATTGAAAAATAGACAGCTTCCTCCGTTCACTGAAGGAGATTCACCCGATATATTTAAAATAGGACCAAAGGAACTTTCATTACGCGGGATAGCCCATTTATTCACATAGGAATCGAGCATATCTTGTGTTATCGTGGTTATGTCAGGGTAAGTGTCCAAAAGTCCTCCTCCTCTAGTACAATTCGAGGGCAGTGGATTTGATCCAGATTCTCTGCATCTACCGAGTAGACCGCAAGCCTCTCGACATAGCGATCTGTCCATGGTGATAGAGACATCAAAGTGCATTGCGAGAGAATTGATAACAAAATTTAAACCTCCTGGTCCTGTTAGGGTGAAAGAGTTGAGCGAAGATCGTTGAAATATGAATCCCGGCACTCCAAAAGAAATGAGAGTCTTGTAATTGACTGGTAAACCGTTCCTTGTAATCAGTACTCGACTAGCACCTCCGATACTGCTGTGAATTGCTACCACAGTTTCTCTTACTCTCACAATCGCGCATCGTAGTCTCACAGAATTGCCAACTCTTACTTGTCGGAACTGGATGTTAAGGCCATACCGAGGTAAATCCAAGACGCGAAATTCGCCTGCAACATTTACATTGATTTTCACACCATCCAAAGTAACATAATAACCAGTTCCAAAGACCGAAGTCATCGGGAGCTTTTCATTGGGTGCTGCTATGGCGACCGAACAGTCTTTGCTTACGTAGCCAGCAGTGCACCGACTGCAGTCAAGAGCTCCTCGCCACTTTCTTTTACATCTGCAGATTCCACTGCGACTCAAGCAACGCCCGTGCCCACTACAGACTTTAACAAGACCTCCAGGGCAGAGTTCGTCACAATGCTGCCCCCAGAAACCGCGGTCGCACTTGCATTTGCCGTAAAATCCCCGAATCTGGTATCCATACTTGCATGGAATGTCACAGCTCACACCAATCCAGTTGATGAATCTCGAACTTTGAAATACTTCGAACCTATAAATAAACGAATATAAAATCATTAGCCGATATCCAAGATCCACACCTAACACATCAAAACAGTAGCAAATGACTTGGAAGTTACAACTCACACCTCTCCTTTAAATTATTGTTTTCTCAGACAATTTATATCTTAAACAAGTTATATCGCCTACGAAATCAATATCACCTACGCCAGCAGCCCAATTTGCTTATGGTATGAATTGGAACCCACCATTAAAAAAATAGGGTATTGATGTGTAACAACTCGTTCTTCGCATGTCTGTACATTAAATTTAAATATCTGCAGCAATAATGATAAAAAAAAGAAGAGTGGGGTCCAAGAACCTTGAGCGACCGATGTCTATTGATCGAATTTATCGGGTACCGAATTTTAATGCAAAGGGAAGCCTTCTGTATGATGGCATTTACAAGGCATCTAGGCCTCTTTTTTTTTTTTCATGTAGCGTCGTCCGACCGACCCAAATTTTTGGCATCTAAAAAACAATAACGACGTAGTTAAACCATTTTTTTGTCGCATAGGAGTTTCGGTGGTTGATCATTTTTCCCACGTTACCTTAATTTTACAATAACACCAACCACCTTTTCCACCATATTGATTTTGGGTTAGTGTTTTGTTGTTTCCAGGCTCCACAGCAATGATGCTGGGGTACCAGGCCTGCTATTCTTGATATTTCTTTTAAGGTTTTTTTTCCAAGCCGACCAACCGACCCAATATCAGGAAACGCATTGGACGCTAAGGGGAAAAAAAGGGGGGATGGCCTTATCTTCAAATCTCAATATGCCTACCAAAAACTTACCGATAAAGGAAAAGTCGAAAGCCATTGCGTCGGAGTTCAACTTAACAACAGCCAGTGGGAACACAAGAGATGTCGTGCAGTGTCCCTTGGGACGAACGGCCAATTTTTTGTTTCTTTTTTTCATTTCATATATTTTGCGGCCGCGCTTCTTTGGACAGTTTTCTTGTTTATCCTTTCCCAGCAAAAAGGCCATTCCCAGGGAGTAAACCGACGACGATGCGTGAAAAGAATTGACGATGTTTATAACAAACAATACGACTTGAAATTTTAAGACTACGGTTTTAATTCCCGCGGAAAACGTGACAGTTTCTAATTGGCTTCTCCCGCCCTTACTGACTGAGAACGATGCATCGAAAAATACGTTTTCGTTAATAACTCGCGATCTGTTTAACATTTCGGAGTATTGTTTGGGAAAATGTAATGAAAGCAGTAAATAATAATAAACGGAAACATTTCGTCCGTGATGGTCTACCATAACCTTAATAATATTAGAGAGATTTAGAATCACGTTTAGGAAAAACGGCAAACGCGAGACCGAAATTTGCCTGTTACCAACAGTAACTTGTTTCATATTTTCCTGTTAGCTACAGATATCGATCCCCTATCGAAAAGGATTGAGAGAATTATTTCAAAAAGGAAATGTTCATGCTTTTATGACAGCAACAGCCTGTCGTTTGCCTTTTAACGTCAACGCGATGATAAATTTCTTTTGTTTGCACCCACGCCGTTTATTCAGAGATGGCGTTTATCAAGTAAATACCGAATCCCGTCGTCGATGAGACAATATCATTATTAAATATCTGAAATACCTGCACATCTGTCTTGCTGGCCATACTGTTAAGTTAAGCTGCAACTGGCATGTATCTGCAAAAGCGACCACAACACTCACTCCAAGCGATACTTGGCGACTGGACGCAATGACTCTTAAACACGCTCTGATATAAAACGATATTGTTCCAACGCCCAACCCTCCACAAGCGTAGCTTACAGGCGACGTCTTGATGTGTTCATTGCACCAATCCTCTGCTTGCAATCTGAGTTCACTGGTCTGGAAAGTTATTTCCGTGGTAACTGGAAGAATCCTGACACTGGCATAACTGAAGACCCACTGAGGGGCTCTGCGCACAGATGGAATGTACAGATGTACGCCACTAACTAAATCGTACACAACGTCACTCTGTCCTTCATTGAACTTCCACAAAATTGCAAGGTGGGGTGCCGTAGAAATGACATTTATTCTCCAACTAGTCTCTACCTCGTGCAAACTGAATTTGCGATTCCAGAAGCGAATTTCGTCGATAACGCCATAGAAACCCCGCAACCGATCGCCTTCTTGAGTGGTAGTTTCTAGGGCTGGAATCCATTGACCAACCGAGATGGTACATCCTCCTCTTTTCAGTACTCCAGAGATCATGATGTAACTCGCCTGACGAACAACACCAACGGAATTGATGTGGTATAAAGTGATTGCACCGGTAACATTATCATATACGAAGGTTACCTGGTTCCAGGCTTCTATCTCTGGAGAGAGCCCTGTATCCCAGACTTCCACTCCAATTCGCACTTTCAAATTCACCTCAATAAATAGCGTTAGCGTTATTGTCTTGCTGTATGTGAAAAGGACTCCTCCAGGGTTTGATTTAGCAAGAATCTTAAACAAAAGTTCGACGCTGATGACAGGGGAATGAAATACTTCGGGAATCAAATCAGTGGAGACGCCAACCCGCTTAAACTTGAGAGCGTATTCTGCACCGGTTACCACCCGTTCCTCCTTGTAGTCGCCATAGTTGTATATGAAAAGGCTATCTTCGGCAGAAACTCGCCAGGTTTCCTCTAAAGACGACCCACTTGTCACCATGAAGTCATTCTCTCTGTTACCATCACAATTTCCACACAATGCAGTCGTTTCGTTGCATAAGGACTCGTTGATATAACCAGCGACCACGAGTCCTCTTCCTACTACACGAAGCTGGAATTTGAGATCTTTACCACTACCAATTAAGACAAAAGTAGTTGAAGATGTCTGCTCCAAAACCGCGTCGCTTGAAATGTCAAGCTTTGTCGAAGCGAATTCTGCCAGCCTACCATTCACCCAAACAACAGGTCGATTGCTTTCATCATAAGGAGCGTGGAATGTCACGCTCCATCCAGACGCGAAAGAGAATGCCACTGTGTTTATACAGCGAGTTTCGCCATTGTAGCAGGGCACTTGCCTGAATTGTCCACTAAAGCGGTTACTCTTAACAAGCCAAAACTCACCGACTCCAAAGAAATTAAAGTGAACATCGTCAAAGTTGGTGAAGTGTCCTCCAAGGAACGCAGAACACGCCGGTATCTGCGATGCTGCCAATGCTACAGAACAGTCCGCTCCGCTCCATCCGGGTGTACAGCTGCTACAGTCGCTGTCACCTTGCCAGTTAAGATCACATTCACATTTTCCGCTCTCAGCATTGCAGTTTCCGTGGTCACTACATGGGGAATTTCCTCCCCCTGGGCATTCATTGGCACAGTCTTCTCCCCAATATCCACGAGAGCAAATACACAAAGATGTGTTTCGTGTGTCAGGACTTCCGAATAAACATTTTAGTGAGCAGTTCTCACCAATCCACTGCTGTTGAAGTCTCTCTGGAAATTGGTGACACAGACGTTGCGTAGGCGACGAAGGAAGGTGAAGTACAGTCTGACAGTAATCGGCATAAGCAGATAACACAACATATGCCCAGTCCAGGGAACCGGACGAATGTATGTCGGCAAGGCAAGTCTTGTAATAAAACTGGGGAACAGCCTTGTTTAAGTGTCTTGTGCATTGACTTTCCAATCTTGCATCGTAAATAAGTCTGAAGCACAGGCTGCTCGCAAGTGATCCAAAGGTGATATTTCTAAACTGGACGCTTACACTTGTGACGTCTGCTGGTAACGTGTGTCTTGTATAAGAAAACTGCCATATGGGTCGACTGGTGAACACGCTTGGAAGGTTGATATTCGATGAACTGGGAATACGATTTACCACCACTTCGCCAACTCCCTCGTCAAACTGCCACAGGGCGCTTAACGCTGGTAGATCTCCTGTGACAACAGCAAGGAAACTCTGGCGAATAAGTATAGTATCGAGCACAAAGGTCCAGATGCGTAATTCGTCGATGCTTCCAAAGAATGGCTGTAGCGGAACACCCGTTATATGATGCTGTGTGATGTGCCAGTGTCCAAGCCACAGAGTACCACCAGGTGTAAACACATTGAGCCCAAGGTAGATCTGCTTGGAGAAGAGGTCCCCTTGAGCATCGAGCTGGTAGTAGGTTAGGACCCCTTAAACAGAAAGGAACAAAACAGAGTAATGTGTTACCTTTGAAAAACTAACCCGAATGCAAATCGACATCGAAAGACCTGTCAAAGAACAAAAACACTAAGATTTTATTTGATACGTTCCTGCTACGAGTAGAACCTTGCCTACTTTTTTTTGAAGCCTGGCTCATTAATTAAGGTTTCGTTCTTTTTATCACTCCAATTTAGTACAAAAAGGAAAACAGGGAGTTTAAGCCACAACAATAGCAAAGCCAGCGAAAAAAAAATCACTTCAAAATATTACTTCGCGCGAATTTGGGTCAAGTATCCCATAAATGAATTTTTACAAGCGGTCTAGAAACGAAGATGGAGAATGAGAGATTCATTGTTGTCGTCAAAGTTTGTCATTTCACGGCCTTCTTTTTGGCGAGTACGGAAAAAAAATGAAATAAAATACGTGCCGTAACAGAGGTACGATCATCATATTCTCCTTTTCCAACAAATGATACTGCTGCTTGGTGGCAGGCCTCCGCGTTGCTAAAACTTCCTCTCCACTAAGTTGTCGTACAACATTTATCTTTGGGCGGATGGCTAAAGCCGGGTACGTTTCGTCAGCCCAATTCTTTGGTTAAAAAACTGCTGCCAGACAGAGGTCTTTACAAACCGAAAATGCAACTACTAGAGACAGTGTGCGTTGATTGGCCATATTGGCCAAGAGGCGCAATACGTAACGCGAAAGCTGTTTTAAATGTGGATGCTATGAGAGAAAAAAACATGGAAGTTGCAGACTTATCAACTCCCGACAAAAAAACAGGAAAAAGTCGGTCACGTAGTTCCCGGTGTTGTGGACTGTCTTCTGTTGAGTATCATGGTTGGGAGGGTAAAAAAAGGGGCCACAGTAATTGGCGCAAGCTGTTGTGGCGCTCTGCCAGCTTGACTGGCAAAGTATGTAAATAAATAAATAAATAAATAAATAAATAAATAAAATAAGGTTAAATTTAATTTATCAATATACACACCTATTGCAGAACTGTAAGTGATTGATACTTGCACCCAGCTCCCCATGGGAAGTGCAACCCCTACATCATACACGGTTCTACCCACGTACACTTTAACTTTGGCATCATTCACAATGGCAAAAGTGAAGTCTTTGGCGTAAGATAAGATCGTTCCTCCCGAAAGAAGGGTTCTGATGAAGAATTGAAGAGTAAAGTCTTTTCCTTTAACAAACGATGCGTGGAGGACGCCGGACGACGCCACCGTGCCATTGAAATGAAGAGCATATCCGTTTGATGTTATTTCTCTATGCTCGTTGTAGCTCGTGAAGCCAAACAAGAAAAGCGAGTCGTTGTTAGCAACTCTCCATCGTGAACTTAAGATGTCGATGGTCATTCTTTGCGAAATATTCTGACCCCAGAATGCCGTACCGCTGCTGTTAGTAAAATCGTTCTCGATGTTCGAGTCACAGGACGAACAGAGTCCTGAAGAAGCGATACATAATTGAGCGATAGAAGTAACCTCAAAGGACAAATACCTCTGCCAGTCTTTCACTATAAGTGATATTGTTGCACCAGCCTTATTTACAATTTCGTAGGCTTGTGGAGATACTTTGTGAAAGTTGTAGCCATTTTCTAAGTCAAGTCTTGTTTTGTCCGTTAGCTTACCATTGAACCAAACCATTGCATCGCCGCTGCCATTGTGAGAAGATCTTATTACCAAACTCGATGAACCGGTTTTGACTGCCACAGCTGAAATACAGAACGAGCCGCTCATGCAGGGAATTTGACGGACCTGGGCGGTGAACTGATTGCTCTTTAAAAGATAGAACTCTCCGTAAGTGCCAAAGGTGTAACCAGCGCCATCAAACGTTGTGTAATGTGTAGCACCGAATCCTTGACAAGTGTAGTTGTCTGGGTTGCTATAATTTCCTCCGCGTGCTACAGAACAATCAGCGCCGATCCATCCCTGACTACACAAACTGCAATCGTCAGTAACATTTGAAGTAAATGGACAGTTACACTTTCCAGTGATATTGCTACATTGGGAGTGGCCATCACATGGTGCATAGTACCCTCCAGGGCATTCTTGCGAGCAATTAAATCCGTAAAAGCCATTCATGCACACACAATTGTCACTAAGTGGAAGCCCATACTTGCATTGTTTTTGACAGTTCAGCCCATACCAGACTGGAATGTTCAAAGAAGAGACATGTCCACAGAAACGTTGGGCAAACCATACGGGGTGTTGGTGAAACAATTGATAGAAATCAGACACAGCCAATAACGGCCAATATGCGTAAGTCGCATTGCTGCTTCGAGTCATGGATGCCACGCACGACATGTGATAAAACCATAGGGTTGCTGTGTTTAGCATAGTGTACTGCGATGTTAGCGAGGTACGGAAGACAAGGTCGTAGCATTTTTGTTCTGCATTCATCCACATTAAGCCAAATCTGAAGCTATAGGCCTGGTTTACATCGACAGAGAAGTGTTGAATGGGAGCAGTTGAGAAAACCCACGTTGGTCCATGCCAGATGCCGGATTGGAAAGTCATGTCGGCACTGGAAATGCAATCAAATGCTACTGTACCGAATCCTTCGTTGAACTTCCAAAGACTTGCGAGACTTGGAACTCTAGAGGTGCAGTCCAAGTTTCTCTTCCAGCTTGCAGAAATCGATAGCCGGTCTCGCTTTATGTTCCAAATTCGGAGCTCATCAATTTGTCCAACAAATCCTTCTTTAAGTGGCAGATCAAGCCTGTCCGGAGCGGGCTGGCTGTATCCTAATGCTAAGATTCCGCCTGGTTGAAACACATTAAGTACACTCGTGATCGGGAAGTTCCGACTGTGCACTACACCAGCCTCAACTATGTGATAGAACTGGAGGATACGAGTGGATGCCGACCACACCAAAGCGATATGATTCCATTCCTTTAACTCGATTATCGCCAAAGTGTCCAGAATGGTATCTTCGTATCTCAATTTGATCTTACCAGTCTCTAGAATAACAGCAAACATTTTTGAACTGGAATACGATATGAGAGTGCCATTAAGGTTTTCTGCGCGTACCATGAATTCGATTGTGAGGTCTGAAGAAGAAAAGCTATATATGTCTTTAGTATGGGCGCCAGTGTTTTTAAAATGCAGTGCATAACCTCCACCCGAAAGAACTCTTTGCTCATGGTAGCTGTTAAAGTCATAGTGGAACAAACTGTCTTTTGCCTGGACAAGCCAGGATGGGCCATAAGAATCGTGAAGCCAGGTTTGTGTTACATTTTGTGCTGAAACTATTTCACCGTCTCTGCTGATGAAATCATCCCTGGCATTGAGGTTGCAATTGCCCCAAAGACCCCGGGTGTTTTGACAGTACGTTTGATTGTCGACGCGCAAGTGAATATCGAGGTATCGGCCATACAAGCGAACCATCAGCCTTACACCATAGGTTGAGGACAGAACAAATTGCAGGCGCGAGATGCGTCTAAAAATGAAGTTGTGATTAGCTGGTCCAAAGTTGAATTCAAGAGAATACTTTGCCTTCCCATTAACATAGATAATAGGTTCTTCTTTGACAGCAAACCTGGCATGGACTAGTAAAGTATGCTGCTCTATTCTCACTGCAACAGCGTTGAAGCATGAACTTGATGAAAAGCACGTGATCATTCGCGTCTGAATTTCAAAGGAAGGAGACAGTATCATGTGATATTCACCATTTCCCAGGAACTTGTATCCAGTTCCGTCCAGTGTATTGAGGTAACCGTGACCATGAGCCCCTGCGGTGTTGTTGTTTGGACTTTGAACGATGATCGAGCAATCACGACCGAGCCAACCGGGAGTACACGTTGTACAATTGTCATCTCCGCGCCAATTTGGATCACATGAGCATTGTCCTGTTGTCTTGTTGCACAGGCCGTGAATAGCACATGGTGCCAATGGTCCACCTGGACAATCATACTGGCAAGCTGGGCCCCAGTGTCCATCAAGACACGAACATATGTAGGTTTCGTCAGATGCCTAGAACAAGGTGGACAGTTGAATAAACTACTGGCCTACTTAGCGTGCTCTATAAATAATCGACACTAAGAAATCTTATTATTCGGTCTCAAAACCCACATTCACCATTAATTTCACCTTGTTGTTTCTACGAATTGGTTCATTTAATTGAGCTTTCCCAAAAAAATATTTACGAAGCTTTTACTTCGATATCGTACCTTCTAACAACTAATGGTTGTCTTTTTACAATTCAATGCAAATGAGATGAAATGATAACCCATTATCATTTAATCTAGCAGTAATTAGCCACCAAAAGAATTACGTGCTCAAAGGACAAATACTATGAAAAAGTAAGGTTTCAATATGTGCTTGAAAATGAACTATATGGCGCCAAACATCTCTAAAAGCTCAACAGCGCAGGTGTTAGTGAGCCAGATTTGAACTAATAATTGCTTCAGTTTTACAAACACGTACATTGCTGGCCGAAGCTCCACTTTCAGCACATCTCATGGAGTTGATTAGAGATGATTCCACCACAGCTGCCAACCTGCTATTGGAAATAGGAAGGGCCAGAATCCAGGCTATCGGATTGGAGTCTTGCAGTCTGTGGATACATGTACATGAAAAGTTAATTAATGACAATGTTGTTAGTCCTTGACAATTTTTCTCCGTTTTTGATTGGCTCAGCTTCCAACTATACGTCTGGCTGGCCAAAAAAAAAACTTCTCCAATGACATCACGTTGCATGGACCCCACGTTACGATCAAGCAACAATACTGAAGTGCATATATATAGATGTTTGAATGATGTTGGTTTGCCAACGATGATGCCTTGGAGAAAAGGATCCAGTGGATATAGAACGCTTCTATTTTGAATACTCATAGGTTGAATAAACAGAAGAACATGCGAACTTTTCACGTCGGAAGTCTTTAATTCAAGTGGACGTTTCGCTTATTCTAGCTTCTTCAACACTAAAAGTATCAACACTCGGAATAAAATTTACAAGAAGTGAAAAAACCTTAAATAACTTGCAAAACAATAGCTAACAAAGAGAACAAAGAAATAATTTTTTTACATAAGAATTACGTAATAATGAGAAATAGTAAAACACCCGCTAAAAAGCAAATAAAATACAGCAACAAAATGGTGTTAATTGTAACGAATCCTATTCCTGGAATAAATTTATTATTACGTAATTCTTATGTAATCTTATGAAAAAAAAAATTCTTTTTGTAAGTTATTTAAGGCTGTTTCACCTTTCGTAAATTTTATTCCGAGTATTGATATTTGTAGTGTTGAAGAAGCGCGAATGGGCGAAACGTCCACTTGAATTAAAGACCTCCTACTCGAAAAGTTCGCATCCTCTTCTGTTTATTCAATATATATAGTATAATTTTCAGCGGTGAATATAAGAATTCGGTGTTACCGCATTCACCGCGCTACCAGGTGAATATAACATTTGCAAGCGCGGCTGCTAAGCTAAGCACTTTTCGTGCCTTTTTATCGTGTTTTAACACGTTTTGCACTTTCTTGATATTCACCATTGAAAATTATACTAAAACAATTATTTGCCTCAGGCTCAGTGAATATTATACACTTGTTTGTTTTCCCGGGAGTCCTGGTGTTTCCCTCGACTTCGTCTCGGGAAACATCAGGGGAAAAACAAAACTATCTAGTTTCCCGAGGGACCAGACGTTACGTGCTTTGTTATATATTCAGATTTTTTCCTTCAACAATCGCAGCAAAACATCGGGAGCGGGCAACAACTGCGGAATTGTATCCTAGTCGGGATACATTTAAATTTGATCAGGGGCACTTGACCAAGAATCAACCAATCACAGTGCTCGTTTTGTTGAGTGAAAGTCTGGTATATAACAATGGTGAATATTTACCGAGACGTAGTCTAGGTAAATATTTCCCAGAGAGTAACATATATGACGTAATACATATGAACAGAACGTAACAATTTAGTTCGATTGGAATCGAAATGTTTGGCTGGTCTTTCATATACCGGATCCGAAATAATTAATGTCCATGAAACAAAAGAACAAAGCGAACATAACAATACCTAGTTAGCAAGGCCTAATCGGAATAACAATGGTTCTTTTGTCCTCTGCCATTTTAGTCGGGGATATGAAAGTCTACCCAAATATTTCGGCTCAACCCTCAACTTTCATTGGTCTGTTGGAATCGGTTTGTTTACAAAGTTCAGATTCAGAGCGGCCAACTACTTTGATGGGAATACAGCTTCACAGATATGGGTGAAAGAGGGGATGGGGCAGATAGAATCAACTAAATTCTACTACTGATTCTCGTACCTTACTCTAAACATTTTCTCGTGTCGTCCAGGTACAAACTTGCTTGGTTGTCCAAAATCTCCAGTTGCCAGTGGTACCAGGTTACTTGTTGCATTATCTGAGCCACTTAGTTGTCGAACAAAACCGGCCAGTCCTCCAGGAACGAGTTCAAGGTAAGGCCGGGAGAAGAAATTTTCTGGACCCACTTTAAGGTATATGTTGTGTGGATTTTTGTTGTTGTATCCAAACCAAGCAAAGACCTCACCTTGATCGGTGCTGTACAAGCAGTTGATGATTGGCTCAACGGGAAGTTTGCCCAAGTCTCCATCGAGTTTGTCACGGTACTTAGCATGCGCAACAACACAGTCAAAATCACATCTCTCTCCCACATGAGCCCCGTCACAGGATGTGCAGGTAGGGAGTCCCCAACCTAACACACAGCGATCGCAGGCGGATCCATTCCAGTAGCCTACGGTGGGACCAAAATGGCAGGAACATTTGTCTTCGTTTTGTCCGGTTGCATTTCCGTGAACACATGGAACATCGCACCCAACTGGCCAGCCGATAAAGTTTGTAATGCATTCGTCACATTCAGATCCTGTGTATTGAGGCAAACAACGCTCGCACGAACTTCCATCAAAACCATGGTTACACATGCAGGATGGTGAGTTTCCTTTAAGTGTGCAGTACCCTCTATTGCTACACATAGGTTTACCAGGACAAACGAGTTGACTGCAATCATCGCCATCAAACCCTTGATTACAAAGACACACAGCTTTTGCAGGAGAACCTTGAAGAACGCAGGCACCACGTCCACTACAGTCTGGTTCGCCTGGGCAGTTTAAGATTTCGCATGTTGAGCCTTTCCATCCTGTGTTACACTGGCAAACGCTCTGGTTGCAAGCTCCACGTCCAGAGCACTCGACGTCACAAGCAAGTCCACTGTAGCATGGATCACACTTGCAAAAAACGCTATTAGGAGGGTATTCATAACCGTTAAAACAGGGAAATTCACAAGCAGGACCCATCGTATTGTTCGTACAGTTGACACAAATCGGGGGATCGACTTCTCCGTAGCAGGTCCCAAGTGCATTGCAATCCGGCACTCCAGGACAATCAGGGATATCACAGCCTGCTCCTTTCCACCCGTTAAAGCAATCACACTCTTGCGTGACAAGCAAACATACACCGTGACCAGTGCAGTCAACACCGATACCTGGACAACCTACGGTCTCACACTTGGGTCCTCTCCATCCACTATCACAGCTGCACTTTCCTTGTTCGCATTTGCCATGACCGTTACATGCCGTGGCGCAGTCCACCCCCGTGTGGCAGCTGTCACACCTGCAGGTATCCCCGGTAGCTGACTTTACGGCTGTGCCGTTGATGCAGCGTTGATCACAAGCTTCTCCCATGTAGCCAGCATCACAAGATACACATACAGGAGGATCATGTGAGATTCCATCACAAACACCGTGTCCACTGCAATTCCCACCGCCAGCACAGTTAGGTATTTCGCAGCCTCTTCCAGACCAACCGGGTCTACAATAACAAATACCTAAGGCGGCGATACAAGAGCCGTGTCCTGAGCAATCAGATCCCCATCCTGGACAACCTTTGATGTTACAAGTAGGCCCTCGCCAACCTTCAAAACCGCAGTCACATACATCACCAGAGCAATTGCCTCGTCCGGAACATTCTTGTTCACACGTCACACCGCTGTAGCAGCCATCACAGATACAGACATATGAACCATCATCAGTTTGTTGAGGATTGCCATGTTCACACTTAGTCTCGCATGCACGGCCCATCCAACCCTTATCACAGGTACAGAAAGAGGTGTACCCGTATGTGTCACATTGACCATTACCACTGCACATCGGAGTACCAGGACACGCTGGCTCTTCACATCCCCGCCCAGCCCACCCTGGGTTACAATCGCATGTCTGAGTGGCACTGTTGCATGTTCCACGGCCGGAACAATCCGTGTTAAACAGACCAGGACAGCCTTTTTTCTCGCAGTGTTTCCCTCGCCATCCCTCAAATCCACAGTAACATAGACCCTTAGAACAAGTAGCATTGGGTCTGTTGGAACAAAAGATATCACAACTTAGTCCACTGTAACAGGGATCACAATCACACACGGTCGCATCATCCACGTTCTGAGTGCCGTTGATGCAAGGCAGTTCACAAGCTATCCCTGCCCACCCGTACTGACAGTTGCCACAATAAGGGGTATCTGCTGGGATGCACTGGCCTCGATTGTTGCAATCTGGATCACCTGGACAGTCCGTTTCCTCACAGCCATTACCTGAGTTACACACGGAAAGACAATACTTTGAGTAATCGCAAATTTCATTGACATTCACTAAAATAATTAGCACAGGGTATCCTTAACACCATGGCTAAACTCGCATACAATTAACATGCTGTTGATTTAACACAATATTGGTCTGCTAAAATGGCACAAAATGTTGGATAGAAAGTTTTCAAGTCAGAGTAACCATGAAACGCTTCAGTAGTAGAGAGAGGCGGCTACGTGGTCAAACACATTCATACAACTCGACGCTGACAATGTTGGATAAAATTGTTTGATCGTTAAGCCGAGGATTTTTGGATTAGTGTGCGAACTTTCTCCGTTTGAGCACAGTCCTTTCCACAAATTTGATTTTGCAAAGACCTTGAAACACGCTTGCATTCAGTGAAAAACCTCTGACTGTGCAATACATGGGTAATTTATTAATAGAATCGTATGGTGACAGTACCTATGGATATCGAGTTTAAAATCCACCTTATAAGGCAAAAGTGAGAACAAATTAATATTACACAAAGCGATTTCGTTTATTAACATATCTTGGGGCTACATTATTACAAAAAAAGACCTAAGGAAAAACATAGACTTACCACCCCAGCCTGGATCACAGACACACGTTTTTGAAGGCAAACATTGTCCATGTCCTGAGCAATCTTTCTTATATCCAGGACATCCTTTCCTCTCGCAGTAGTCTCCCCTCCAACCCTGAGATCCACAATCACATTTCCCATCAATACAGAGTGAACTATGATTTGAGCATAACATGTCACAGGCAGGTCCATTGTAGCATGGGTCACACACACAAATATGATCACTTGTTGGCGTTCCAAACTGGCACCGAAGTTCGCAGGCAACGCCCATCCATCCTTTCGAGCAATTACACTTAGGTGCCTCATCGTCGTTCAAGGGTGCAAGACACGAGCCACGCCCATTACAGTCAGGGGTACCGGGACAGTCTGGGATGTCACACGCAGGACCAGACCATGCTGGATCGCAGGAACAGATTTTGGTGGCTTGGTTGCAGGTGCCATGGTTACTGCAATCCTCCGGCCATCCGGGACAGCTCGGAATTTTACACACAGGGCCTTTGTAGCCTTGAAGCTTGTCACATACGCAAGCGTCGTTCTCGCAGATTCCGTGCAGAGAGCACTCGAGATTGCACCCGGTTCCAGCGTAACAAGGGTGACAAATGCAGCCCGAGGCGTTGCCATAGTTTGTTCCATTGACACAAGGAATCTCACACATTTCACCCGCCCACTCGGGCTCGCAATTACACCTGATTCAAAGAAAAAAGCCAGTTAATAATGTTATTAGTAATTACACACTGACCCGCTTTTAAGAAACATTTTAATGTGTACTTAAAAGTACCATCAAAGCCACAAAATAGAACTTAGAACAAGAAAAACAATGTCACGCGTGCGACCGGAAATGGGAAACGAGAAATGAAATAAATTACTTTAATAATTTATTTCATTTCTCGTTTCCCATTTCCGGTCGCGCGCGTGACATTGTTTTTCTTGTCGACGGCACCTACCTATTGCGGAAACTGAATGTAAAGCAGTGTGGACTGTGAGTCCTAACAGAGAGCACTCGTTCACCAAGATCATTTACAGAATATCGAGGTATAAGCAGGCCCATTTACTCTGAGCGTTTAACCAACGTCATATCTACATAAACAGATATGTAGGAAGATACCTAAAATTCCCTTAATTATAGTGATTCAAAACGACCAATGCTTTCATTATATCATACCTCCTCGGATTTGTATTACTGCAGCTTCCGTTGCCGGAACAAATTGGTTCTCCTGGGCAGTCAAGCGTACTACAATCATCTCCAATCCAGCCTTGGGCGCAAACACACGTCAGGGTGGCCATGTCGCAGAAGCCATTTTCTGGACTGGTGCATTGATATGGGCATCCTGTTAGCTCACAGTATTCTCCCAAATGTGCATCGCCTGGCTCCTGGCCGCATTCGCACTCGTTGTTGATACATTCACCATATCCAGAGCACTCAAGCTGGCAACCGCTTCCTGTGTAACATGGATCACAGACGCAGACCCCATCTTCGGGGTAGCCGTGAACACAGGGGTCGTTACAAGCCGGGCCCATCCATCCTGGATCGCAGTCTGTACATTCTGGAGTCACGCGATCTGTTGTGTTGCAGTGACCACGTCCAAAGCAGTTTGGAACACCGGGACAGTCCGAGATATGGCACCCTGCACCAGTCCAACCTTTTAAAAAATTTAGTCTAGATGTTACACTTCGACTAAGTGTTTGAGATTTTAAAATTTTTCTACTTTACCAAAGTGACAATACTGTTAAATATATAGTGGCACAATTTGACGTATTTCTGTCTAATAACCCCAAACAATTAAAAGACTACTAATGAGAAGTAGGTGTTGCTTTTAATTTGGTTCTTTTTTGAGGATGAATTGGTGAAATGACTGATTTGTTACATCGGTAAAACAATTTAAGAAGGCACTTGGGTCAATCGATTTTCTTTCATCAATAACTCGCTTTACCTCTTTACAAACCCAAATGAATTAAGTTGTTTGAATTTATTTGCGTCTTAGAAATTTCGAGATTTCGCCCTCCTCCAATACATCACAGCATAAAAAGGTCACCTAAGTGTGAGGTCCAACCATACAATATAATCCATATTTACGAAACTAAGAGCCTCGTTAATCGAACAGATTTCACGCATTGCACTTTCTGCTGCTTTCTCTGAAACTGTTTTACGAATGAGAGAGATCCCCGCATTGACCATTGTCTGTTATAGACACCAGAAAAAATAAGGTGGCTTCAAGGGAATTCGAACTGACGCATGAGCTCTGCAATGCCGGTGCAATGAAGCCACTCAGTTGGAAGCAGGTCAATTTGTTGGGCTCATTTGTTCCCCTGAAGGACTTGATGAATGAAATGAAACAAAATGAATATATTTAAAGTGCGGGTTATACATTTGTTTCATTTGAAAGTATTTTGTAGCGACAGTCATCACTTCACCTGGATCACAAATACACTCATGGTTTGAGCTTCCACATTTTCCGTGTCCACTACAATCTTTTCCATCCGATCCTGGGCACCCAGGCACCTCGCAAAGGGAACCCCGCCATCCTTGAATTGGATCACACACGCATTGGTTATTATCACATGTTCCGTGTCCTGTGCACTCGACATTACAGCCTCGACCTGTGTAACATGGATCGCAAACACAGTTTCCACTGTCCATCGGTACTTGATGCCCGTGTGTACAGAGATCCTCACAAGCAGGCCCCATCCAACCAGATGAACAATTAGTACAAATGGGAGGGTCAGTAGTTGTGTTGCAGTAGCCTAGAAGAAAGTTAAAATCGGTATCATAAAGAAAGACAAGGCTGTCTTTGAATTAACTCAGAACATGGTTCGAGAAAGAATTTATTTCATGAAAACGACTAACATGTTGGCATTGCAAAGTCCTGTGAATGGCTAATTTGTGTCTAGTCGGAAGCAAAAACAAAAGGGTTTGACTTGTTCGCGTGGGATTTCCTGCACTAAGCATCGTGTGTATGTATCTTGCTTCGCGTGTTTTTGATCCCTTAATCTGTTGTAACTAGCCTTTGGAATTTACAGCACTTAACAAAAAACCGCTCTGAGGGAACTATGTTGGAAAAATTCCTTCACACTTTAAAACAACCTGACGCCTTCCTTATGGTACCTTCTTTAGTCTCCTTACCCCTGTTGGCACAATTAGGATTCCCAGGACAATCTGGAATGTGACAGCCATCGCCTGTCCAGCCATTTGTACAGATACATTTGTGCGTCCCACTGTTACATTCTCCGTGACCAGTGCAGTCCTTTCCAATCCCAGGACATCCAGGATTTTCACAGTACGTTCCACGCCATCCTACGTCACACTGGCAAATACTCTCTACAATCTTTCCATGCTCCGAACATTCACTATCACAACCAACGCCAACCCATCCTGGCTCACAAACGCAGTTGCCACTGTTCATAGGAACTTGTTCGCCATGTGTGCAAGGATCGTTGCAAGCCGGCCCCATCCAGCCCTCGGTACAGTTTTGACACTTCGGGGGATCCACAGAGGCATTGCACACTCCTCGATGGAAACAGTTAGGGGTACCGGGACAGTCGGGGATTTCACATCCACTGCCAGCCCAGCCTTCATTACAAGTGCATACGTGAGTAGCAGAGTTGCAAATTCCGTGGCCTGTGCAGTCAGATCCGTCTCCAGGACAACCCGGGTTGTCGCAAAGATCTCCTCGCCAACCCAGATCACAGATGCATGTGTTGTTCACCACTTTGCCATGTTCAGAACACTCGCTATCGCAGCCAACACCTACAGGAAATGACAATTGTAAAAAGAAAAAAGAAAAAGAAAAGCCTTTATTATGTTAAGTAAATAAGAAGAATCTGTCACATTCCCGCATGTGCACATTATATTACAGAGGAGCGGTCTGTCTACGCCGTCTTCTCACATCCACGTTCGTGAAATGTTCAGCATTCAAAATCTTAAATTAAAATGCTTGTTTTATAACCGAATGCTCTCAAATCAGCCTTCGCCTTGCTTTGTCTTAGCCTTGGCCTTGCCTTAGCCATATAGCCTTGACTTTGCCTTCAAGCCATAGAATTCAATAGGCCACTTTCAAAAATACCATAATGGTATTTTTAAAGTTGCCTATTATACTTTGGAGATATAGGCCCCCTGGTTTATAATTAGTTTTGGCTTCCACACTTCTTTACCTTTGTCTTGTAGACCTATATTTTGTAGTTTATTTTTGTAATGATTTGAAGTATGACAACCCAAATGAGATTGAAACAAAAAGAAAATTAGCATCAGCGCATGACCAATTAAATAATAACGTTGACTTTGTTATTACTTCAAAAGCATTAAAGACCGACAGTTTTTTTGTGCACAAAAATGTTCAAGCAAAAGTACAAAGCTAAAAACTTTCTATTTCTCGCGTCTAGCTTACCTGAGTAGCCAGGCCAGCACTGGCATTGCCCACTGTCCATGGGAATTTGCTCTCCAAACTTACACGGATCTGCGCATGCGGGGCCCATCCAGCCTTTGCTGCAGTTTTGGCATTTCGGGGGATCTATCGAAGCGTTGCAATATCCGCGGTTGTAACAATCCGGTGCACCAGGGCAGTCTGGGATTTCACACCCCACTCCAGCCCATCCAGGGTTACAAGTGCATTTATGAGTAGCGCTGTTGCAGTCACCGTGTCCTGTGCAATCCAGGCCGATTCCAGGACACCCAGGAATTTGGCACACGTCTCCACGCCAACCTTGCAGAGGATCGCAAACACAGATGCCAGAATGGGAGCACGTTCCTCTGCCCATACAAAGAGCGTCGCAACCCTTTCCCGCCCAGCATGGATCACACTTGCATAATCCGCTGTCCATGGGTTCTTGGACACCGTGAACGCAAGGATCATTGCACCCGGGTCCCATCCAACCAGAAGAACAGTTAACACACTTTACCAATGTCCCATTTATCACTGTGCATGTGCCACGGTCAAAACAATCCGGCTCACCAGGACAATCAGGTTGGCTGCAATCGTCACCGCGCCATCCTGGGTTACAAAAACATGTGAGAAGGGCGCTGTTGCAGATGCCATTTCCTGAACAATCATTCGGACATTTAGGAACTTCACAGAATGCGCCCTTCCATTTATTGTCACACACGCACGAGTCATTTCTACACGAGCCGTGTCCAGAGCATAAAGAATGACAGTGAATGCCAATGTAGCATGCATTGCATTTACACCTTTTTCCGATACAGTCTCCATTTCCAGAACACTCGAACTTGCACTCATCTCCGGTGAAGCAAGGGTCGCATACGCACTTTCCCGTCACGCTACACCTACCGTTACTATGACAATCACGCGTTGCGTTACAGCGATGTTCGCATCGATATCCGACGTAACCAGGATCACAGACGCATCCCCCACTAGCAGAGCATTGTCCGTTACCAAGACAAGTGATCGATGGGTCACACTTGTACGCGCAATTCACCCCATAATATCCTGCATCACACGCGCATGTCCTTTGTTGACTTGAAAATGTTCCGTGACCACTACAGTGGAGATCGTCCAAACAAATTTGCCCGTTGCCACCATGACCGGCATTACCTCCTCCTGAAGCACCACCGGATATATCCCTGTTCCGTAAGATGTCTCGTCTAATGTGATGGGGAGAAAACAGACCGAGATGTCCCCCACCTCCTCCGCCACCATAGTAGTACCGATGCGACACACAGTGTGAACTGGAACTGCAACATTCAGAACGGTAGCTACCTGTTCCTCCTTTGACAGCAACGTGGCCGTGCCCTAAAGATTAAATGAGTGAGAACTGCTTTACAAACTTTTGAGAAGGGGTAACTATGTCTAAGAGGTCAATTTTTTACATGTTTGATGCTATTTTTCTTTTTCTAGTAGGACTTCCTTTGAATAACTTCAAAAAAAAAAACCACTGCCCCTGACCACTTATTGTTAACTCACCTTCAAAATGTCTTCCAACAGCTCGCACAGTTCCACCGCTAGCCCCACCTCCGCCAGAATCGCCATTTATTCCATTTGCTTTCATCCATCCATCAAGCTCGAAGAGTTTCTCTACATTAACATGTAAAACCCCTCCACCGGAAGCAGAACTTACACCACCACCACTTCCAGCCTGTTCAGCAGTACAAGCGTTTTCGTACGAACTTCCTGAAATGAAAGAAATTAAGTGGTTTTCATAAATCTTTGCATTGACACTTCGTTTTGGATGTC
>OX421452.1:5587953-5602953 GCA_949126865.1 Montipora capitata | reverse complement strand
CCACCGCTTCCACCTCCATTTGAACTCGACGATGATCCAATGCCATTAGATTTTATCGTTCCTTCCACGACCACGTTACTTCCAGTGGCAATATACAACCATCCACCCCCTGCGCCATATCCTCCACCGCTTCCGGGTTCGTCAGGCCAATAGGCAGATCCATACTGCGTACCCGAGCTAGCTCGTCCACCAGGCGAGGCGTAACTGCCACCAGTGCTTCCGGAACCACTGCCTGGACCACTTCCGGGTGGATAACCAAAGCCAGACGAGTCAATCAGTGCCCCACTCTCCACAATGAAGTTGTCTCCTTTCATGGTCACGTAGTTTGTAGCAAGGATGAGTTGGCCTCCTGACGAACAATAAGAAGGAGAAAAATAAGGATCGTTTGCAATTCACATTTAAAAAGCAATAGGAACAAAGGCGACAGGGCCAAACGAACGCCAACTTCACTCTGTACTAAACATAAGCAAAAATATAGCTATATTGCATTATTCCGTATTGGATAGGAATTAATAAGAAATGGAGATGAAAATGTACGATTCACTGTAGTGTTCTCTAGTTATAAGCAAAACCTACACTTTGGTAATTTCAAGTGGATGTTAAGTAGTAAAAAGCAACAATCAAATGGCCTAAAGTGTAAAACGCAAGTGCAGACCATGCAAAGTCGTTGCTACCGTTCAATAAACCAATTAAATGTTCGCCTAATCCCCATGACGAGGTGCTAACGCTGGAAATGTGAGTTCACAAATATTTCTTGCCGGGTAGCAGAGATAGCGCAGTGATGAGTGCACTCGCCTCCCCCCAACGCGGCCTGGGCTCGACTCCCAGATTTGGTGGGACTTGTGGGTTCATATGCCGTCATGGTGGCTCTCCGGGAACTCCAGCTTTCCCCTCTCCTCAAAAACCATGCAACCTACGATTTACTATGAGTTGAGTTGATTTGATTTAAAATATATAGCGCCACAGCGCTAAATAAAGTTGACACTTATTACTATTGTTGTGAGGCTCGGACTTTAAATTTCAGCGGTCGTCATTGTCATCACGTGATTTCCCTAAAAACCCTCGACACGTGGTGGCTGGCTAAAATTAAACACAGAGATTTATAACACGGTTCAATCCAGTGATCACGTTAACATGGAAACACAGTAACCTTTTTTCACTGACGTATCCGCAATATCCAACACAGCCTTGACAGGTGTCAGTTTTATTCTAACCAAGCCAGAATTTGTAATGACC
The DNA here is from genome assembly GCA_949126865.1 of Montipora capitata. Classification (NCBI taxonomy): domain Eukaryota; kingdom Metazoa; phylum Cnidaria; class Anthozoa; order Scleractinia; family Acroporidae; genus Montipora; species Montipora capitata. The sequence continues at coordinate 5,601,717 of OX421452.1, read as the reverse complement.
AACAATGGAAGGACGATAAGACCGGGTGTGAATGGATCAAAAGGATTATCAGCAAGCCATTCAGATTCCTCGGGCAGTTTAGCAGTATGTGCAGTTCCACCAAATTCCACCAAGCCACTGCGTTCGATGACAAGCTTTTCCACCCCGGTCATTCGCCCGTCGATGGTGGAACTTTCCCCTCGGAGAATTACTTCTGTAGGGAACACAATCTCGGCGTAGTCTTCCACATGGAAGCTGCACGGAGCGTCCATGTACGTGTGAGTGGACTCTACCACAAATACAAACAAGCGCTGTCGAGCCATTAATTTTATTATTCCTGTTTTATCCCCGGTGACCTCGTGAGCAATGACAGTCACATTTCGTGCATTTTGCGGATGATAGAAAGTGACCGTGGAGTGCCCTGTCAGGAAATCAAAAGATTCATCTCAAGATTAAAGGAAAAAACAATGGCTTTTTCCCGCCCCTTAACTGCAAAACTCTAGAAGAATCACAAGCTTCCTCCGGCTGCTCTCCCCGAATGAAGGGCGTCTGGCTTTCCTGTATGTCTTGAATCAATCAATTATTCGTCTCTAACGGATAAAAAAATTTTAAATAAGTCTTCACTGCGACTGCGCGGTGTCTGGATCCGGTAGGAAATCACTGCTCTCGCAAATCTGCCCTATTTCTGTTAGTATATTTGCACATCTCACTTCCCATTTCAAATTAACCCGAAAGAATGCCGCACTAGAACGATTTCATTTGATATGATTTCTGTACATTGTCCTCAACAGACCTTCTTCGCTTATACATTCTGTTTTCCCAATACAGATCATGTGATAGCACTCGGGAGATTTCATCCTTTGTCTTGCTCATTAAAGGAAGTGCGTGCAAGCATGAATATGTCTGCATGCACTCTTTTTAATGAACAAAACAAAGGACCAAATCTCCTGAGTATTCGACAGATGATTTGAATGTACAAGGGAATAAGGACTAGTGCCCAGGCTCATTAAACCCAAGTTCATTATTAGTTTATTAAATACTTGCACAAATCCCATAATACCCGTCTTTTAACCCCCCCCCCCCCCCCCTCTCAAAAAAAAAAAAAAAAAATAGTGCATAATCTTTGTTTCCAATTTCACCTGGGACTTGAAGATGTCCCAAGAGAAAGCGAAAACAATGCGTATGCACTTCCTTTTTTTTTTGGGTGGGGGGTGGGGGGGGGGGGAGTAAGAGAGGTGTATTATGGGATTTGTGCAAGTAGTGAATTTCTTTTTAGTGATCTTGGTGAACTCGTCGTATCGCAAAAATTCCTCAGTAATTCGTTGGGTTACTATCGGTTTGTCTTAAAAACTTTAGATGTAAGTAGTTCCAATCTGCTTTTCTCTCTAAAAATACCGGATAACAAGTCGCTTTGTATAGTGCACTTTCAACTAGGTTATACAAATGAAGGGGTTATTTGCCAAATAAACTGGTCCTTCGTCGGCGGGAATCAAAAAACGGATATTTGATTTTATTAAACTAGTTGAAAGAGGTAAATTAACCAACGGAAGCGCCGATTTACACGGTACAATTTTTGTCGCATGCGACAAGCTTACGACAGGCCTACAACATGACTTATAAATTATGATTGTCGCAGCCCTTTAAAACATGTTTTAAAATGCTACGACATTTCTTCTGACGTAAACTACAATCGTAAGTCATGTCGTAGGCCTGTCTTAAGCTTCTCTCATGTGACAAAAATCGTACCGTGTAAATCGGCCCTAAGGAAGACTTGCGAATTGGCGTTTCGAGCGGTGACGAAAAGCTAACACTCGAAACGTCAGCTTACAAATCCTTTCTACGGTGGTTAACTAGTTTGTCGTATATTCAAAGGTGCTTTATAACGACGTATTAATAAGCCACATCATTACCCCCGGACGCCACTTGCCAATAACGAGTGGAATACCTAATAACAAACCACCAAAGTTACAAAATTAGAAAGTGTTTGGAAAGGGCCGTTTAGTTTTTACTCCTCTGTTAGATGACGATACAAAGACAGCACCTTCTCCTCATTTCTTTTGAGACCCTGAGTACTGGAACAGCTAGTGTTTAACTCCCGACCTCCTTTCCCGTATATAGTCCGATACTCTCAGTAAGAATTTATATCAATGCTCTCGCAAATTTTACCTTCAACTTGCATCTCATCAAACTCGTAAAATACTGTTTGGTTCTCCATGATAACCGTTGGTGTTGCTACATTGTTGTTTTCATTATCGACCTTGACCTTCGCATGCTCCGGCTTGAACGAGGTTATGTTAGCATCCGGGTTATATTTGAGTTCACGGTACTGTGGGCCGCGGCGACTTTCGTACTTGTAAACAGTTCCTGCCGCGCCTGCGCTGTCTGAGTAACCAGAAACACTACCACCAACAGAACGGAATTTACCTGAGAACAAATTGATGAAAAAACAACTTAATTTTATAACTTCTATTAAGTAAAGCACTCGCTTGGAGTGGTTTGTTCAAGATGGTGCCAACAAATCCCACTCGCCAAAAATACTCGTAACTAGGGGCACTTCCTAGTTTGACATCTAATATGAGGGGTCCCGTTAAAGGGGCTATGTCACGCAAAATGATATAGTTTCATGACTTCCAGAATGCCCAATAACCACTTAAAACTGTTGAACAACATGAAAAAAATACTGCAAAAGGAAAGAGAAGCAAGGATGGACACAAATGGACAAGATTGAAAACGGATTACATTCGGTAATCTTGAAAAAAGTTGGACCGACGTTTTTCAAGTTTATGAGAAATCACATATTAAGTGAAAGGTGTTACAATTGAACCCACTGAGTTACCCACTGACTTACCCTTCCGAGTTCCCAGTGGGTTCAATTGTAACACCTTTCATTTAATATGTGTTAAATATTCTCTCACATTATGAGAAATCGCCTGGATAAAGGTAGTTTTTGCTCAGAATCATCCCGTTTGTGGTGTAACGATAATTTTATCAGTACAGGAATTCCACATTACCATTTTCGAGTTGTTTTAACTCGTGATTAACTAAAGATTTTCCCGAAACACCCTTCAATAACGTGACATAGCCCTAAGTCTAAGCATTTGCTACCTATTTGTAGCAATACTGATACAGTAAAAGTTTATATTTTATGTAAGGGTAAATGCAGCTATTTAAGTATCCTCGAGGAGCAGAGTTAAGAGGACACTTTGTGACGTCAATTGTCTGTATTCCAAGACACGAATTATGAGCAACAATCGACTTGCATCTAATGGGCCATTTCCAAGTTCACGTCCGCCTCACCTTCAAAACGAGTTAAAGTGCGAAGTTTTTCTTATGAAAATTAAGCCGTGTTCACACTCAACGTTGATTATGATCAACTGAAGTATATATCAGGCTAGCATGCTCCATTCAATTTTATTCAATTATGGTTCTGTTCACATATGCGAAAATTCAAATACAATACGCAGTGTAACCTCGCAGTGTGAGACAAAATGGCGCCGTATCGCGTGGCTGCCACGATTATCATCACCATCATGTGATTGAGGCGAGAAGAGAACCAAGGATAGCTTCCGAGAATAGAAGAAGACAAATCCAAACCTTCGCTCCATAAAGCGATTAGAAGTTTCGTCTGCTCATACCACCACGTGCTCGCCATTCTGTTCAATTAATTCAAACAACCCCTTTGAGGTTGTTTGAAGTAATTATAATCCAGTTATAATCAGGGACTGCAATTAGTTGATGTGAATCCATTTCATATTTAATTCGATTATAATTCGATCATAATCGAGGCCTTATGTGAACACGGCTTTAGTTTTCATTCATATGCGAAGTACAACTTCGCACTTAGACTCGCTTTGAAGAGGAGGCAGACAACCTAACAACCTATCAAAACATCGATAAAACGTCACGTGCATGAGATTTAAACCCGGTAAAACACTCCTCATTAGAATTCTTTATATAAAGACTAGTAACGAGGCCCTGCTTGTTTTTCTTGTATGCTGATATCTACCTATCACATTTTGAACCTTTGTTCGGACCCCCGAGGGAGACTCTTTTGGGGGAATGTTTTTAAAGCCGTTCAAAAACTCGCAGCACGAGTTTTATCGGGTCAAAACACTGCTGCTCCTTTTTAAAACAATACATAAATGGCGATCAAAAAAGTATTCTTTTGTCTCCGTGCTAATGAGACCAACTAGCCTCGCTCTAAGGCAACTTTTTTTTTTTGCATTTTGTCCACGGAAACGAAGTTGGTTGGCCTTCTCAGCACAAGGACAAAGGAATAATTGATGGACAGCCATATATGAATTCAGCCCATAGTCTATGAAAAAAGTAGAAACAATAGACCTTTTTCGCTTGTACATTTTGTTTTCCCAATACAGATCATGTTATAATACTCATGAGGTTTGGTCCTTTGTTTTGTTCATTAAAAAGAGTGCATGCAGACATATTCATGCTCGCATGCGCTCTTTTTAATGAGCAAAACAAAGGACCAATCCTCCTGAGTATTATCACATGATTTGTATTGGGAAAACAAAATGTACAAGCGAAAAAGGTCTATTAATAACATACCACCAAAATTATTCTGGAAATCAACATGAACACCAATCCTGCCACCAGCTCCCGCTCCGCCATGATTACTACTTCCTCCTCCATTCACATTAATCTCACCATGCCCAGTAATATTAGTTGTCTCGACGAGAACACTGCCCCCACTACCTCCCCCAGAATGACCACTTCCGCTCTTTCCTTGGGATGAAATGAGGCCGTCAAGATGAAGATGTTTGCCAACTTGCCACCTTAAGGCACCTCCACCTGATGTCATGAGCAATAAAAAATAGTAATAAATGAAATTAACAGCGTGAAACGTTTATATCACAACAGAGAGTTTTGAAAAGAAGTTTTAAAATTGCTACCCAACGCGAAGTTTGTTGAACAACTTATCAGCTCCAAGAAAATTGGTCGACTGTTTAGCACCTTGAACTTAAAACCGTAAAGGCTGAATATGAACGAGACGAATCACTTTTCCCCATTATTTTTCCCCTTTATTTATACTTAGTTCTTTATTTCGCCTCCAAGCTAGGTTAGCTTAAGTTTTTAGTTTTTTTCTAGGGAACATTGTACCTTGCTTATTATTATTATTATTATTATTATTATTATTATTATTATTATTATTATTATTATTATTATTATTATTATTATTATTATTATTATTTCTACTATTTTTTTTTATGGTTCTCTATTTACGTGCGGTGGGAAAAGACATTATTGTTGTTGTTGTTGTTGTCAGAGAAGCGTAGTGCAAATCAAGGATTAAACGGTTTATCTTTGATCCTTGCGGAAATTATGCAAACTGAATTCCTTGTTCACCATTTACTCAGTTGGAAAATGTTGTCATTGGGATCCGAAATCGAACTGACCTGCTCCGCTGCTTCCAGATGCCTGTCCACCTCCACTACCAAGAGAAAATGGTTTATAGACAGATCCATAAGCGGCACCACCACTGTGCTTATCATGAGTAGTCCCCCCTTGACCTCCGAAGCCGCCACCAGACCCTGTGTTCCCCGAACTGGCCGATCCCGCACCCGGACCAGTGCCAGGCTTGTGACCAGCACCATCTAGCATCACCACACCTTTAGTTTCAACCTCAGAAAATGTGGAATAGAATATTCCATGATTGACTTTTACTGTTCCTTTGTGCAAGACTTCGAACAAGGATGACGTCACGGAGACAAGAACGTCATTTTCACGAACAAGGTCTAACAGACCACCTTGTTTGATGATTACGTGGGCATAAGAACAATCGCCTGGTTGAGTGATTTCAACAAAGGTGCGGTTTTCTTTTATTGCAGTTCGTGCAGACGATGCAATCTTCAGCGTAGCTCCATCTTCAAGGAATAAAAAGTGTACCCCAGTCATTTGACCATAAAGTTCCGATCGGACACCATGAACGTGGAACTCGGCAGGAAGAACAATTTCTGCTCCCTCGTCAATCCGATAGCTGCAGGGTGCTTCCGTTCTGTTGGTTTCGGATTCAATGACCTCTACGTAGATCGTCTGATTAATTCGCAGATGAAACTGCCCGGTTTTATCCCCAATAAACTTGTGAGCTATTACAGTAACTAGGGTTTCATTTGGATGGTATACGATGAGTCTTGAATAACCTGTGAGCTCAACCTGAATGATTAGAAAATCAATAAAACCTATTTAGAGCGGTTTTCAATTAAGTGTCGAAACTAATTAGCAAATTGCTTTGGTTTTGCATTACAGTTTACTTCACTCAGTGATTGGTTCAAAGTTCTCGCGCCACTTTTCAACCAATCAGAAGTTAAACCAAAACCAAAACCAATCGTGGCTCGCGCGCGCACATTTTCCCGCGCTTTGTGTCGGCTACGTGTAATTACTTCGAGTTTTGATTGGTTTACTGGATTGTCTCTGTCCTTTTAATTACTTTGGTTTTGGTTTTACGACACTCGATTGAAACTCGCTCTAACCTTCTAAGACCAATTAATGTATGCATTCCGAACACCCGAACTATTGTGGGGCCATGGATAAGGGATGTAGGACATAGAGCGCATAAATTTCTCTGCAAAATATATTGCTGCGACCTACATGAAAATTATGAGATTTGCACGAACCGAATACAGTTCCTATGACCATAAAAGTTATAACGATGCGATGAGCCCAATGTCCTTCATTAAAACACTCGCTCTTCTTCCTCTGGTTACTTCTATAGAAAATGTTCTCGATTGAATCCTCATATTAATTATTTTTATGAAATGAAAGTTTGGAAGAGTATACCAGAAAATCTGAGACATCTCCCGAAATTTGGATTCAAGAAAATAATTACTGAATTCCTATTCCAAATCTTCCAAAAACAGACTGTTAGGCTGGTATTGTTACGCAAATAGATGAGATGAATAGAATATGAATCTCTTACATTTTCCCCTATTTTCATTATCTTTAAGCCGGTTACAAGCGAGCAATTTTTACTTGACAAGTGTCATTGACAATGTTCATATGCTCATGTGTATGAACGACAAGTTTTCCTTTACGAGTTTTGCCTTTACAAGTTTTATTTGCTGGTGTGAACGAATTAACAAGGTTTCTTTGACAAGTTTTCACTGTAGCCAGCAATACAATTACAGAGCGGATGACAAAACAACAAACCACGGGGCACCATTTTTGTTTTTTGATCATGGCTCATGACAGAAAAAGACAGCTGTGCGCCCGCAATTTCTCAATTTTCTTGACATGTTTTCCTTGTCGGACACGTAAAGACGAGCAAATTCTGTAATGTGTCAAGTTCTTCTTGACACACCAACAAATAAAATTTGCCAAGTCAGAACTTGCCAGTGAAAACTTGCTCGTTTGTAACCGGCTTTATCCTGTAACGTCTTCGATTACAATTTTTTTTCTTTTCTGTCACCGCAAATACCAAGCATGCAGGTGAATGTCTTCACACTACCTACCCTGAATAGTCGTCGTTCTATTCGCAGGTAGTCTGTGTTTGAAAACCGTTTATGGTTGTTGTTGCTGAGAGATCAAACACTGATTCCTCTTCTGTTCAACATTTTTTACGAGTACATTGCAAAACAAAAAATGACAAAACGGAAAATTACCTCATCAAACTCGTAATCGGTTGTGCCTTCTTCCATCAAGACGGTTGCCTCAGGGACATTTCTTCCCTCATTATCTACATGCAAGTAGGTGTGGTCAACCTTGAGGAAAGTAGTGTTTGTTTCTTTGCTGTATTTTAGAATGCGGTATTCCAGAGGACGAAAATTCTCCTCTTTGTAGACAGTTCCTGCTGGTGCACTATAGCTGTTGCTGCTAGGGTTTACCCCACCGCGATCAGTAAACTTCCCACCGTATGTGTATCTCCAGCGACAGTGTATTCCCACTCTACCTCCGGATCCCGCGCCTCCATCATTGGTTGCATCTCCCCCAGTGACAGCAATCTCCCCATGTCCGGTCATATTCGTTGTTTTAATTAGAATACTCCCACCACTTCCTCCTCCAGAGTGACTTCCTGTTCCATTTCCTCCTCGGGCTGAAATAAGACCATTCAATTCCAATCGTTTTCCAACTTCCCAGAGGAGTTGGCCACCTCCGGTACCTCCTTTCCCGCTACCATTTCCGCCTCCACTTCCGAGGTGCGAGGGGCGATACACTGAACCATAAGCTTCTCCACCGGTGTGCGCACCTCTTCCTCCATGGCCCGCACCGCGACCGATGGCATAAGAGCTATAAAAGCTACTGCCTGCTCCAGGCCCCTGTTCGGCTGGATAACCTCTAGTATCCAAGTTGAAAACACCTTGACTGTCCAACCAAGCGAATGTAGATAGCACCTCACCGTGATTGATCCTCACTTCTCCTTGATACTTTATTTTCAAAATGTCACAATTTAATCTCAGAAATCCGGTGTTTTTACGGAACTCGATAAGCCCACCTCTCTTGACAATCAAAACAGCAAAGGAAATATTTCCAGGCTCCGACACAGCAATGTAGTTGCCATTTTCAATAAGGGCTGTCTGTGTGGTTGAATAGAAATCTGCCACAGCGCCGAATGAGACAAACAAGTCGCGTACTCCAACAATCATTCCTTCGTAAACTGACCGAGTGCCATGCATATTGAACTCGGAGGGTAAAATAATTTCAGCGCCAACATCGATCCTGTAGCTACAGGGCGCTTCTGTTTTGTTCGTCTCCGATTCTACATATTCCACAAAGATTTTCTGATCTCGGCGGATGTGAAATTGCCCGCTCTTATCCCCAATAAACTTGTGAACTACTGCAGTTACATTGACATCTCCTGGATGGTAAATTACAAGGCGGGAAAATCCGGTCAATTCCATTTCATCAAATTCATAGTAAGTGGTATTTTCTTCCATTAGTACTGTTGCTCCGGGTACATCAAAGCCGTCATTGTCGATGTGTACATAAGTATGATCCACAGCCAACAAGGTCGTATTTGTCTTCTTCGCGTATTTTAGATGTCGGTATTCGAGAGGTCTGAAATTTTCTTCTTTGTAAATTGTGCCAGCGGGTCCACCGTACCTACCCACCTGGCCTCCATGGTCGGTAAATTTGCCTCCGTACGTGTAACGCCATCGACAGTGAATTCCAACTCGACCTCCGGATCCCCCGCTTCCAAGACCAGTTCCCGACCCGCCAGGGACAGAGATCTCCCCGTGACCAGTCATGTTAGTTGTGGTGATTAAGATGCTGCCTCCACTTCCACCACCAGCGTTTGTTCCTGTTCCATCTGACCCTTTTGAAGAGAGAAGCCCATTTATCTGAAGTCTTTTCCCAACGATCCAGAAGAGGGATCCTCCGCCAGAACCACCGACTCCTTGCCCATTGCCACCTCCGCTCCCAAACATACGTGGACTGTAAACAGAATCGTATGCAATCCCACCTTCTCCGGAGTCTGTCTTTCCTCCTTCACCACCGTGACCAGCCCCGGAGCCGGCATTATTTTTCGTTGTTCCATGTCCAACTCCTTCTTCTGATCCAAAGCCGGTACCATCCAGAGTCAGGATGCCTTCACTTTCGATCCAGGCAAACGCGGAATAAATATAGCCATGGTTCATAGTCATCAGTCCTTCATACTTGATCCTGAATTCAGAACATCTCAGGATTAGTGCGTAACTAACAACGCGGCTGAATGTCAGTTTAGAATTTCTTTCGACGGTGACTGTGGCAAACGAAAAGTTACCCTTCTCGTCTATTTCAACGTAGCGACGATTCTCAACTCTTGCAGTTTCAGCAGTGGAAGAAAACTCCACAAAGCCTCCACTGGCAATGATCAAGTCTTCGACCCCAGTAATGCGCCCCTCAATAATGCTTCTGGTTCCGTAGATATTGACAACAGATGGAAAAACGACCTCAGCTCCTTGATCGATTTTGTAACTGCACGGTGCCGTGGTCTCATTGGTTTGAGACTCTACGACTTCCACGTATATTGTTTGGTTCATTCTGACATGAAACCTTCCCGTCCCGTCACCAAGGAAACGATGAACAATGACAGTGACGTTGGAGCTTCCTGGTGGGTGTCTTACTTGCAAATTGGCATGTCTTGTCAAAAACAGCTCATCTACCTCGTAGAACAAATGTTCGCTTTCTAACATCATTGACGACATGTCCGTTTTACGGTCTTCATTATCAACTTTCATATACCTGTGAGTTGCGGTAACGTAGGTCTTATTATTGCTCTTGTCGTACTTCAAGTCGGCATACTGCGGCCCGCGAGCAGTTTCTTCCACATACACTGTACCCGCTGCCGCATACACTTTCCCTCCACCACCGTAAGCCTTATACATTCCTGCGTACTTATGCCTGAACCGAACATGCGCAGAAATACGACCACCCGAGGCCCCAGATCCACTAGGACCCGAGCCATCTCCTCCCATGACATTTATTTCTCCGTAACCAGTAAAGTTCGTCGTTTCTATGAGAATACCACCGCCGCTTCCTCCGCCAGCGCTTGAACCAGAGCCCTCTCCACCGCGCAAGGTGACCAAGCCATCGAGCTCTATTTCCTGTCCGATTCTCCAATGAAGCATTCCTCCTCCCGATCCTCCCTTTCCTTGTCCATTACCTCCACCACTTCCGAGGTGAAACGAACGGTACATGGATCCGTATGGGTCTCCTCCAGCTTGATCAGCTTGATATACACCACCTTGGCCGCCATGGCCCGCTCCTGAGCCAATCATGTTCGTTGTATTTCCAGCACCAGGCCCCATCTCCGCTGGATACCCAGTGTAGTCCAAGACAAGTTTGCCTTCACTTTCGACCCAAGCCCATGAAGAATCAATTTCACCGTGATTCATGTTGACCAACGCGTGGTACTTAAGCCTGAAAATGATCGCTGTGAACACGAGCGAGTCGGTGATCCGTGAAAATTCCAATCGTGACCCTTTCTGTACATACACTTCAGCAAACGTAATATTGCCAGGTTTTGTAAGGAAACGGAATTTCCTCTCTTCTTTGATGCCTGAAAAACAAACATTTCAGCGGTTTATTTATCACACGTCTTTAGGCCTTCTTCTCACACTCAATCAGTTAAGTTAAAAGAATTGGGAAACAGGATTGATTGGCTGACTGACTACATGACTGACTAGCTAACAGTTGACTGGTCGACTGATTGATTGATTGACTGACTGACTGACTGACTAACCGACGGACGGACGGACGGACGGACTGACTGACAGACTTACTGATTGTATGATTGATTGATTGGATACCTGTCTGAGTAGTAGAAGAAAAAACGACATCGGCACCCTCAGCAACAACAAGGCGATGGACGCCAACTACCAGCCCTTCAAATGTGCATCTTGTCCCAAGAAGAGTTAAACTTGATGGGTAAATGATCTCAGCACCTTGGTCTATCTTGTAGCTCACAGGAGCAACGCTGTAACCTATAAAACAAAGCAGTAAACAAAGATAATAACTACAAAGATGTCTTTTGCAAAGGAATGTTCTCTTTTTAAAACTATGGTCTTCTGTTTAGTTTTATGTAGGAATTGGCTTTTGCAACTTCTAACACCCTTGTATGGTATGCGACCTTTTCACTGTTTTCATTTATATTTTTTTTCGAAAGCCGTTTCGTCAGAGTTGGCGGATAGGTGACATGCGGGTTTGCCACCACCGAACCTGTTAAGTTAATAAATGAATATCACATACGTTGTTCCTTTTCTTTGAAATGTTGTCATACGTAATTGCAGAAAAAAATGATTATCACGTGACACAAGACTAATCTTACCTTTCTTTGACTCGACAACTTGTACAAACATATTTTGGCCAGACCTGAGGTGTACGAGACCCGTGCGGTCTCCGGTGAAGTTGTGCACGACCAAACTTGAATTATCCCCATGGATGTGAAGTACACCATGGTTTTTCATCTCCAGTTCATCGACCTCGTAGAAGGAGCTGTTTTCGTTGATGATTACTGTGGCGATATCGGGATTACGATTAACATTATCTATAGTGAGTTTAGTGAAGCCATCACCATAAACGGTTTCATTGGCTTCGTTGATGGTCACTGGTCTGTGACTGAGGCCTTGATTGGTGTCTGTATAGTACACAGTCCCTGCTGCCCCTGCTTGGAAGCCTGTGAAGAGGATGAACATGGTTTTAAACGAGCAAATGGTTCTCAGGAAGCGATGTGGTCCAGTCGTTCGGTCGCTTGTAAAGCGAACGCTTCCGGTTTAAATCCTTCTAAGACTGCTCGCTGGACTTTCTAAGGTGTTCTCGAACTACACCACAACATGGTCATAAGTTATTCTTTTGCTTACTTTCTTGGATTTCGTAACGCTGTTTTCTTGAATTGTTTCTTTCTGTACATGCCCTTAACACCCCACCCCCAAAAGGTTCAGAAGTTTTATCTTTTTTCTGAATACAGCAACCAGCATTATGCTGGATAACAGAGAGTTAACGAAATAGAGTAAGCGAAAGAATAACTGATGAAAAAGGTATTTTATGTGGATTATTTGAACAAAGAGCTGATCAAGTAGGAATGAAGACTCGCGCGTCAATGAAACGCATTATTTAATTTTGCATGACAACTGAAACAGATTACGTTAACAGCTTTACTAACCTAAACCACCATAAGCTGTATACTTCCCAGAGTATTCTCGTAACCAAGCAACGTGCACTGCAATGCGACCACCTGCACCACCGCCTCCGTTGCCATGGCCACTACCGCCATTAACAGTCACTATTCCGTGACCAGAGAATTGCGTTGTTTTGATGAGCACACTACCACCACTGCCTCCCCCGCTGTTAGAAGATCCGTCACCACCTTCGCTTTCAATGATACCATCCAAGTGAAGAAATAAACCGATTGAAATCTGTGACAAAGGAAAACAGAATAAAAGGGCTTAATCAAATCGATAACAGAACGCTCTTATCTGGTTCTTAGCAGCGACGACTCACTGCATTTTCTGTGTATGAATATAGTTGTCCGCTCGTTGTACGTGTAAAAGCATGTCAGGGACACATACATACTTCATGCATCATGCGTTCTAACCACTGGGCTGCCACAGGTGTAGCACGACAATTTTCCTCTTTAGGCAAATAACATTCTTGCTTTCTGGCGTTGTCGTTTCTTAAATCCAAATTATCTTTTGTTTCGGTAGAAAAACATTGTCCCTAATCATTACGTGATTTAATTGGCTCGATCCTCTAGTCCAAGAGAGACATTTTCATTTCAGTTCGTTTCTAATAAAAGAAAAAAAAAAGATTTTGCCTTCGGTGCAGACGTTTTTTTTGTAACCTATCAGCAACCCCTGGTGCAGCTATTAACCAGCCTTAACTTGTCTTACAAGCAGCCTTAAATATAACTGGAATTACAATCGCAGATAAATCTGTGCTCATCCTCTTTTAAAGGCCCACCTTCAACCGACAAGCTTTTCAACAGTTTGTTTTTGTTACGGAAATTCGCATTGTTTATCGTAGCGATCTGATAGCATGAATTTCAGCTTAAGCGGGATTTTTAGATATGAAAATTGTTCCACGGCACGCAATGCCAGTAGGGTGAACGCAGGCCTTTAAAACAAAACTTTTTCAAGCCAAATTCTGAGGTAGCAGAATAATATGTATTGATTCAAAAAATTTCCTTAACTCTTTACCTCGGTTGTGCTTCCACCCACGCCACCATTAGTTCCGCCTCCACCACTCCCAGGATGCAATGGATAAACATAAGAACCATATCCGAAACCTCCTTCAGCTGTGCTCCCAGGAGCGCCCTGTCCGCCATGTCCAGCCCCAGATCCTGCGCTACCATTA
>OX421452.1:5522953-5582953 GCA_949126865.1 Montipora capitata | reverse complement strand
TTTTGTCTATCACCACGAAAAGGTGAAAAAATGCAATCCTTTGGCTCGATAAGCCAAAATACTCCATGAAAAGGAAGCTTATAAATTATTCTATATATATATATATATATAATATTATAACATACCAGAAGACTAACGATGAAACGAACTCCCATGGGAGGTGGGTAGTGTATCACTGTACCGCTGCCAAATTCAAGTGTTGAGAAGCGGAATGTGCCAAAACTATCAATAGATCGATATTTTCCAGCTGCGGTGCTCGCGGTGTGAGCGTAAAACCCTATCTTTATTGTGCGTTCGTAAGCCACATAAAAGTGCTGCACGTTGATCAGGCGACCGTTCCATTCAAACGCTACGTCACCGCGCCCAACAATGTGCACAGACGTCGCCATAATGGCATTTGAATCTTTGTCAAGAATAAAATTGGCATGAGTCCTTGTAATGGTGTACACTGATTCTAAGAATTCTGCTTTGAGGGTCTGGTTAGCGTGCACGTGGATCAGCCCAGTTCTATCACCTTGCACCTTATGCACGGTCAGGTTCAAAGGCTTGCCATCTGGTAACAAGTGAGCCGCAGCCTTCCTCATAAGATAAATTTGGTCGAATGTGTACGACATCAAGCTTTCATTGACAGTCACATAATGGTCCCACGTTCTTCCTTTGTTATCAATTCGCAGTTGTGTGTGAGGGTACTGATTTCGCGAGTCTTTAAGATACACGGTACCGGGTCCTCCAGCGTACAAAGTCGCGTCTTTGGACACGTCTCCTGATCTTCCGCCGATAGCAGTGTAATCGCCAAGATACTTGTTCTCAGTCGGCAAATAAATTGCAATGCGACCACCTGATCCTCCGCCAGAGTTGCCACCATCTCCTGCACCGCCATTAGCAGTAATCAAGCCGTGCCCACTGAATCGCCCACTCTTGATCCAAACGCTTCCGCCGCTGCCACCTCCAGCATTCGCTCCACTGGAAGCATCTTGTCCTTCGGTCGTGATGGCGCCATCGACGTAGAGCTCATCTCCTATTTCCATGGTAATGAGCCCTCCTGCTTTACCACCGTCCCTATTTCCTTGGCAACCAGCGGTGCCATAATGATCAGGTGTAAAAATGCTTCCATGGGCTGCGAGCTCGTTTATTCCAGTATGACCTACAGAAACAACCCAAAATTTATTCGTTTCAACAACGCCGACATTTGATGATTGCCATTTACAATAGCGAGCCGTGAAGCAAGCATACGGTTAAGCAAAATACGCAATCTCAGTGGAATCATGATCATTGGTACTCTTTAATAGCAAAAAGGACACTAATAAACAACACGTTCTTGCACCAGCATATGTAGCTCGTTCTTATTACTTATTAGTGTTCTGTACCTAACTTGCATAATACTCATTCTGTGATTTGACACAAAATACGCATTAGGGAAATAGCGTGTTTTCACTCACGTGATCAGTAACCTTGTTTTTCCACCGAAACAAAAGAAACCATTTCCATGATAAAAGAGCTCAATTCCCGGAAGATAAGTTGGGGACACCAACATGGCCACCGTGACGTCACGTGAAAGCACTCTATAGCTGAACTGTATTGGGATTTACAGGGTTAACTATCTAACCTGCTGTCATGCTGGTTAATCACTAATACACGTTTTATGCATACAGTTTAAGGGTCTACAGCCCTATTAAAAAGCTTCTTCGATGCACCCACCTTTGTCAGATAAAAGAGACAGAGCAAAACAACGGAGCGTAATCTAAATCTATGAACATCCGAATGGCCCCGAACCGGAAATGAGGTGTTTTCCTTTTTAAGTTGTTTTAACACTACCACACTTTTCATTAATACAGACGCTTAGTTTCGTGGTAGGCGAAATGTTTACTGTCGTCAAATTACACAACGGAGCAAACATCCTATCCCTCCCTTCAATTATCTTTATGGAATCTGCAAAGAATCTACCAGAGAGTTGACCACCCGCAACCCGGATTACTTTGTTGAGGGAGGAAGAGAGAGGACCCTGGGAACGAGGTTGAAGCACGGGAGAACGTATCCAAACCGTGACTTTTCCGAGCCCACAATATAATATGTCTATGGTGCAACAATAATCAACAATGGTACTAATAATTGCCATAATTAAAACATACCTTTTCCACCTTTGCTACCATAACTTCCACCGGATCCTCTACAGGAACTTGGAAGGGCCGAAGGGTCGTAAGAACTTGGGCGATCTTTTCCAGATGCGGTAATCGTGCTTCCGGTTTCAAGAAGAAGAGATGTAATGCTAACGTGATAAGTATCAGCGACGATAACGGAGCCATACTTCATGTGCACTAGACCAACTTCGCACTGCATTCCACGGAAATCAGGGAAAAATACCTCAGAACCATCTTGAATCTCAAACGTGGCCAGTACAAAGGTCCCTGGTGCTGCAACAGTGGTTGTTCCATTATGTATGTCAGCCGAATGAGCGTGCGAATGAAATCTTGACTTCAACCGCTTGGTCACGAATAAATGCGTGACCTCAATCATTCGTCCATCGAGTGTAAAAGACGAATCACCTGGTATTTGTCCTGTACTCTTTGCTCCATCACCGATAACGTACAGTGAAGCACCGAACACCATCTCGGCGTCTTTGTCAACTCGCAAGTTGACTGCCGGTTTGGAGACGCTGTGCGCGGTACTGGAAGCTTCCAGGTAGATTGTTTGATTAGCACGGGAATGTAGAAGACCTGTTCGATCTCCAAACAAGCGTTCCATTTTCAGAACCGATCTCTCTTGTCGTACAGCCATGTTAAGCGCCGCTCTTCGAAAGAGATGAACCTCCGAAAACTCGTTGGAGGTTATGTTTATTTCATCTATTGTGACTGGATCTTGAACAGATCGCATCAAATTGTCAATTCTATTGATAACGAAAAACATTATATTAGTAAAGGAAGATTGTGCAGCTGGACAGAAAGATGGTCAATAGATAAGTTAGTACGCAACTGAAATCCTTATATAAGCGGCCTTGTCTCCATTGAATAGAGGTGGTAAAAAGAAAAACACGCTTTCATGTACTGCTTTTTAAGTGCTACGGTGGCCGAATATCTGATAAAATTCTGTGCTTTAATTGTTTCGTTTCAATGCCTTGCAATACTTAACACGCTTGAAAAACATGTACTTCCGTTTGGAAATATTCTCTCTCCGTCACGAACTTTCTACGAGTGAGTTCCTTTAAGTAGATGAATGCTTCTCTCTCCTTTTCTCTGGTCATCTCTTCCTCTTCTTGTTTCCGACTGTGAACAGTTCTTACATACTTGGAATAGTCGAAACAAAAATGACTCGAAATGCAGTCTACAAATTTAGAGAAAGCTACAGAATTTTTACGAGGATAAACTCACTTAAAATGTGGACTAATTTCAGTCCTAACCTTAGCTGTGTAAACGGTTTTTTGGCACGAATATCTTGCAGAAACACAGTGCCGGGTCCTCCGTAAGTGCCTGAAGAAGAACTTCCACCAAATGCCAGGTATGTTCCTCTGTAAGTGTTAGTGTTTGCATAGACTGCAATTCTGCCTCCCGCACCACCTCCAGCGCTTGATCCACCTCCATTCCCACCATTGACGTTCAGCTCTCCGTAACCTAAATAAAGAAGAAAAAAGGGTTCAAATAGTTTACTGAATCCATGTGAAACAAGAGTGACTTCATAAGACCTAGGTTTCATGCCAGGTTCATATCTCACACGCAGACAAGGTGAAGCACACATGGCAACTGTCTAGAGACTGCAATTAACAGGAACTTACCAATAAACGTGTCTGTTGTAAAAAGCAAGCTTCCTCCACTTCCTCCACCTGCGCCGCCACCGACTCCAGCACTTTCGCCAGCAGTTGTTATTGTGCCATCATTGATGAGTAAGTTGCCCGCCTGTATCATGACATATCCTCCTCCGCTCCCTCCAACATCGCTTGGTCCACTCCCACCTCTTCGGCCGGAATATTTCGGTTGGTAGAGAGAGCCATAATAGGATCCTCCGGATGCACCTTGGTAGCCCGCCCCTCCGTTACTGGCATGTCCCGCTCCTGATCCTCTTGAAAGTGACGATACTTCGCTTGAAGGAACAGCCTGTCGCGCTTTGTTAGGACCTGCCGCGCTAACCAGTCCTCCGGTCTCTACGTCTAGGCTGGAAGTTAAAATGTCCAAATGATGGGCTTCTAATGCCGCGTGAAATTTCACATTCAAGAAACCGACAATTATCTTCATCTCTATTTCATCCTCCAGTGTCACTGAACTGCCACTGAATAGCTTCACGCTGGAAAACATAAAAGTCCCTGGCCGTTCATTGTCTCTTGAAGTCTTGGAACCTTTTTGAAGTTTAACGACCCGTCTCTGCGTAATGTACAAGTTACGAATACCACTCAGTGTTCCGTTGCACTGTAAAGCGACGGCGCCATCACCAACAATATAAACAGTGGTGGCCATGACAGCCTCAGCTCCGTTATCGACTCTCAAGTTCACTGGAGTCTTAGTTGTGGTCAGTTGTGCCTCTACAACCTCAATCACTGCTTTGTGGTTTCGATAAAGGTGTAACAGACCTGAACGGTCACCGTAAAGCTTGACAATGCTCAAAGTTGAAGTATTTGCCATGTCTGAGTTTGGTAAGATTCGTAACGACGCTTTGCGAACCATATGAAGTTCACTGAAGTGGTACAAGGTCTTGCTCTCATTTAGTGTGACGTAGCTTTCCCAGTTTTGCCCTTGATTGTCAATGTGTAACTGGTTATAGGATAACTTATGACGGACGTCTTGGATATAAACCGTGCCTGGACCACCAGAAGATGAACTGCTGCTTGATATGCCACCGAGAGCTTGTATAATTCCACGGTACGCGTATTTGGACTTAAGATAAACGGAAACGCGACCACCAGAACCGCATCCCCCAGCACCATCTCCCCTGCCACCGTTAGCAGAGACTGTTCCTGTCCCAGAGAAGGTTGCTTCTATGGAAATGTAAACACTTCCACCGCTTCCTCCACCACCATGGCTCCCCGTAGATGGATCTCCTCCATTGGCTGTTATAAATCCATCGTTATCCAGAGTATAGGTATTGATCCAGATCACTCCACCACCTTTACCTGCCGTCTCTGCCGCATTGCCATCGCCACCAGGCCTTCCAGGTTGATCTGGCTCATACAGTGAGCCATACGGACTGCCACCAATCAATCCACTATAACCCACCCCACCCATGCCTCCATGTCCGCCACCAGAACCACCATTACCTGAACTTCGACCACTACCACCGACACTTCCCTCCTCTTCAATGCTATTGTTAGTCGTTAAGGTTGCACCGCGTCTGATAAGTAGCGTCGTGGATCTGATTTCCACAAATTTTCCACTAAGGGTAACTCCACTTTTCAGATCTAAGTTTCCAACATTGAGTTTAAGATTCAAAGGAGCTCCAAAATCAGAGCCACTTTTAAGCGTGACACTTGCGAACTGTTGTGTTCCCGGGTCGCTCTGAAAGACAAATTGGTTGTTCTCCATGAGGGTTGTCTGTGAGGTTATTCCGAATTTTACAGAGCTCCCTGACTCAACAACAAGATGCCTAACATTCGATAGTTTACCATCCACGGTAAGAGTAGCACCGTCCACAGTAAGGTTCGAAGCCATCACCAAATTTGCACCTTTTTCGACGTAGATGTTAGTCGTTAGTCTCAGGTGACTCTCTTTGGCCTCGAGAACCTCCGCCAACATTGTCTGGTTTTCCCTAAGAGCAATTTCCCCAAGGCCATCGGACAAAAAGTCGGTGACTCGTATATTTTGGAAACGTCGTTGCAAATTGTAAATCTCAAATCGAGTCATTCCTACAAGCTGAAGTTCGTCAAAAAGATAGTTGACGATGCCCGCTTCATAAAGAACTGTTTTTGGCTTGTTACTGGCTGTCTTGAGGTTCCTGATCCAAAGGCGCTTTCGTGGAATTAGCTTCTTGTTATCGAGAATGTACAGAGTCCCTGCAGCACCAGCTTCTTGTCCAGTGCCACCTTCTGCAGTCAAGAGTCCTTCAAAACTCATTGGTTTCCTCAAGTAGATGCCAATTCGTCCTCCACTGCCTCCGCCTCCCAGGCTATGTCCATTTCCACCTCTAGCACTGAGTAACCCATTTCCCAGAATGTCATCTGCTGAGATCCAAACACTTCCCCCACTGCCGCCGCCACTGTTCGTGGCTTGCGCATTTGTTGCATCAACCTTTATTGTTCCCTCGAGTTGCAGTTCTCTAACGATTTCTAAATTAAGATAACCGCCTCCTTTCCCTCCGGACCCATGTGTAGAGCTACCACCCCCACTTCCTGTTACATTTGGATTTAAAGCTGATCCATACCATGTTCCCAAATTTCCAGTGTTTTGTCCACCATAACCACCATGACCAGCACCAGTTCCAACCGACTGATATCTCCCTCCAGCTCCAGGGCCTTCCTCGTGTTCATGTCCTTGGCCAGACAGATCTAATACTGCTCCAGAGTGAATAACGACATCAGAGGCCTTTAATTCCAGCCAACTCACTTGCAGAACCGCGCCAAAGTTTAGCTCCAGTCTCCCAACCGTAAATGGGACTTTCTTCAGTTTAGAATTATCAAAGGTCAAAAACGCACCATTTTTTATTCTTAGTGAGGAAAACCTGTATTCGCCGCGATTTGTAATGAAAGTATACTGGCCATCAATGTAACGAGCTGTGCGAGTTGAAGCCGAGAAGCTAACTCTTCTGTTGTCCCCAATTACCATATCCAGGATTCCAGTTAAAGTTCCTTTAAAGACATTGTTACTTCCCAGAAACATTACCTCATCTGGTACACGGATCTCTCCATCAGGGTCCACATGAAAGCTACAATAAGGCTGTAGATATCGCGAACTTGGTTCGGCCGTAAATATGACGTCATCTCGAACATAAATAAGACTATTAGAGTCCGTCAGAAGCTTGTCAGCTTGCATATCTTTTTCTAATTGAAGTGTGACTTTGCCGTATAGATGGAGCTCTTGAAAATGATAAGAGGCTACGGATGATTCATTAAGCAGCACAGGAAGTAAAGAGGTTGATGTTATGCCAATGTTCGAGAGATAAAGTTTTTTCTTGCGAAGCGCCGTTCTTCCAACCTCGATGTAAACAGTGCCCGGTGACCCACTGTTACTTTGAGAGTTACCTCCTCGAGCACTGAAAACGCCACCATATTTGTCCTCACCGGTGATTAATAAAGAAATACGACCGCCACCTCCTGCCCCTGCAACGCTACTGAATCCATCACCTCCGTCACTTCTGATGCTCCCACGGCCCCTGATTTTCTCTGTAACTGAGATATGCACACTACCTCCACTGCCGCCTCCACGGTTCATGTCTGCACTCCAGCCGTTTGAAGATATCACACCATCAAGAATCAAAACAGAAGCATCGATGTCTATAATACCGCCTCCGTTGCCATTACCATTACTCTGGGATTGTGATGTACCTCCTCCACTTCCGAATTCGCTCGCTGTAAACAAAGAACCGTACACCTTACATGTTTGTAAAGTGTTACCCCCACCACAGCCGCCAAAGCTGCCACCCGTTAACGGATATGAACTACCCGCTCCGATGCCAAGTCCTGCAGAATACCCCAAGCCATCAGAACGTAGAGTACCATTGAATGCAACATTTAATAGCGGAGTTCTCACTTTAAGGTACCTTCCTTCCAAAGATCCTCCAAACCCAACATCAATAGAGACTGATCGAAGCTCAACGGGAACCTTGCCACTGTTATCTACCTCAAATCTTATGTAACCTCCACTTGAAACTTTAAGCGACCGGAAAGAATACGTTCCAGGAGTATTGGCAAACGTACCAATAATTCCAGTTTTCGCAATGACTACTGAAGCACCCTGACCAACAACAACTTCTTGCCCGCCCGTTAATTTACCTGCTAAATAAAGTGAAGGGGAAACAACTGTTCTTGTTATGAACAATACTGGCGCAAGATTTAGAATTGCTCCTTCATCCACGATCATCGCCCACGGAAACACAAATGGTCGTGAAGTCACAGCCTTGCCAGCACCTAAGGTAAGTGTTTGATTGAGATGTACGTGAAGGCTTCCACTTCCATCCCCTTCAAGATTCTGAATCTCGATCTTCATTTGGGCATGCTCTATATTTGCTACTTCAAGTCGAGCACCATTAACGAGTTTAAGGAGCCGCATTGTGTAAGACACTTTCTTTTCATGCATGACAATGGTATTTGCATCGGTTTTTCTATTTCCGTTGTCCACGATTGTAGAGTTACGAGGCAAACCAACGACGTACTCGCGTATAAATATGGTTCCAGCTGCACCACATGCAGATCCACATCCACCAAAAGAGTTGATTCTTCCGGTAAAGGAAGATTTATCTGTAACATACAATGCAATGCGGCCACCGGAGCCACCTGAGGCACCCAGACCTGCTCCACCGTTAGAAGCAATCTCACCATGTCCCGACAAAGTCCTTGTATGCAATAAAACACTACCTCCACTAGCACCGCCACTAGAATGGTCTGCACCATTGGCACTAACAGATCCATACAAAGTGAATTTCTCCTTAACGTCCAGCAGAATGATTCCACCACCACGGGCGCTGTTACCGCTGCCGTAATGCTGCGGCTGAAATACAGATCCGTAAGACTTTCCTCCTAGGCTTCCCCCACCCTCCCCTCCATGACCACACCCACTGCCTGAGCTTCGAGCAGCACCTGGACCACCGAGGTAGCCTCCACTGTCACAAAATATCTTGGCCTGATTGTCAATAATCATATTAGTGGCAGTTACATTAAGAAGTTTCATATCAGCACCAGACGTGATTGTGGCTCCCTGACCAAGATGTATTGAGTCTACCTTCATGGTGACATTTCCTTGAGCAAAGGTTATTTGGGCGTTCGTATCCAGTCGCAATGAAGTAAGATGAAACTGCATGTCTGAAAAACTTTTCTTGATTCTACCATCAGCATCTACTTGAACCGAGGAACCTGCCAGGAGTTTCAAGCTGGTGGCCCAAAGTTTTCCTGTCGAAGTTACTTTTAAGATCTTGGACTTACCAAGTATTGGTTCGTTCGTACTCAAAACCCCTCTTATCACAACACTGGGCGAACTTGGACCTGCAAACGTTGGTTGAGTGTGAAAATACATAGACCCGCCAGCCTGGATTTCAAGGTCACAGGCAAATTGCCTGGATGATGGCAGCAAATTAAAAATATCCATCCGACTTCCAGAAGAGACTGTGATTTTACCTGTTCCATCTGTAACGAGCCACTTCGTACTTAACGTCAAGGCATTTGACAAAAATGTTCCATGTTTTACTATGCGTATTTCATCAAACGTATGGGACGTTGAGTTAGGTAATCGCGCTGGAGGGTATCCACTCACTTTGTTCCAGAAAACTAGCGTTTCATAGATTGTGCCTTGCCTCAAATCACGAATGAATACCGTTCCCGATGCACCAGCTAGATGTCCATTACCACCAGTAGCATCACATACCCCATGAAATGCACTTTGTCCATTGAGAACAGTTATTCCTATTCTTCCACCGCCGCCTGCACCAGCTGGAAAGTTCGCATCTCCGCCACTCGCTCTGAAGGTACCAGACCCTGTGAGGAAATCTGTTAACACCTGGATACTCCCTCCACTCCCAGCACCACTTCCAGACGTTCCTGGCCCGCCACTAGCATCAATAAGTCCATCGTTTATTAGATCTCCGGTTTTAAGAATTACAACACCACCGCCCCGTCCACGGTTTTGATGAGTCCCTCCACCAGTTGAGCCATAGTCAGTAGGGTGTGAGATGTTACCGTAGAGAGAATAGTTAATATCGCCTCCACCGAGTCCACCATAGCTACCACCATTGCCGGAAGATGCTGGGATGGAGTTCTCAAAAGCTGATGTCTTAGCGATAATTGATCCACCCGAAAATACGGTAAGCTTAGAGACAGACAAAGTGCTAAACGCACTTGTTGTGTTTCCTGGCTCAATATAAATAGTAGCTCCTCCTTGTATATCCAAAGAAGTGTAACTATAGTTTCCTTGTCCCAGGGTGCACGACTGACCAGAAAGAAGTACGAAGTTTTCGTAATCACATGCGATGTAGTAGGTCACGTTGTAACGTGTTTCGTTCATTATAACATAGATGGTCTCGTTTACGGAAATAGGAACTGAAACATTCTTGAAAATTAGGTATGACTCGTTGCTTTTTTGGTATACGTGCTTGCCCACACCACAGGGGTTATACAACGTTTTCGATGCAAATGCCACGACTTCGTATCCATGAGGACAGTCTTGCCTGTTTAGAGACGGACCAATTGTATGCTGCACTCGCTCATTATTTGTCACAACAGGTATATAAGAACCGAGAACTGCACCATAATCCAGCTGTAAGAGATCAGTGGCAACAAGTTTTACCTGGTTTGGCGAGGTAGTCGTTAGACTTCCGTCATCCTTGATTCGAATGGAAGAAAATTGTACTGAAGTCTTTCCTTGTTGAGGCGTTTGTCTAAAGCCAGTATGCCCAGGGTACGTGAGTACAAGTTTCCCTCTTTGGGCGATGGTCAGGTCTGATATTCCAACAAGGCTTCCAGCGAGATTTATTTGAGTATGGCTTGCAATAACGAAACTTGGAGGGACGGATAGCGTTCCGCCGTCTTGGATATTAGCATTGAATTCGAGCTCCATCGTGGGCAACACTACACCCGTGACGCCGATGTAAACATCTTGATCAAGTTTGATAACAAGCCACGCCGATTTGTCGCCAGTTATTTTCTTAGTGATAAGGGTCATAGGACTTCCTGGAGAGCACGTTATCATTCCAAAAGTACTCGCTTTTAAGAGTGTTATCTCATCAAAGGTGTAATCGATTTGCTTAGGGTCACAAACAAGCACAGTAGGCGACGCATTGTCTAACACATTGTTTCCCTGTACGATAAGCTGTGAATGCTCGGATTGACTCTGTGTCTTCATTAAGTACAGCAATCCAGACGCTCCTATCTTCTTCCCGCTGCCACCATGTAGTGTGTATGAAAAAGAAAGTGACGACGACTTGTAGTAAAGTGCAGCTATACCGCCACTTCCACCTCCGCCTGATGAGATTCCGCCATCACCTCCGTGGACGTCAAAGGCTCCTGTGCCTTCAATAATACTTGCATTGATAAAAAGACTGCCTCCAGCACCGCCACCACTTTCTGAGGTTTTCGCATTCTGGCCGCTGTTAAAAATGAAGCGGGTAGAAGAGAAGTTACTAAAAATGCAGTGGTTTGAACAACATTGTAACAGACATCACTCGATATTGTTTCCTTTACTGTTTCTTTACTGTTTCTTAGTGACGTCCCGCTTAAGTAGAAAGCGGGGCTAGGCGTTACTAGCCTCCTTGCTTTTCTAATGAAAGTTACGCTTCTCTTTTTCTCTTTACGTTTACAACTGAAAGGCAGAAAACTTTATTTCCGAACAAGTTCAAGACGCACTGACCTTGATGTTATCTGTCCATCAATTTGAAGCGTGCCACTGACCGAAAGATTAAAAAAGCCGCCTCCATAACCACTGCTGCAGCTCACGTCAGACCTTCCAGCATACCCAGCTTTGCCAAATGAGGTTGGAAAAAACACTGAATCAAAGGGAGCTTTCCTAGTGCCTCCAAACCCGATTCCTCCGTAGCCTGCAAAAATCGTACAAAAAACCCCAATCTTTAAAGAATTGAAAACTTCAGAGAAAATTTTACATGACGAAGTGCTAGTATACTATTGTTACTGACAAAGAATGGTCATCAACAGTACTTGACGTATTCGAAACTGTTTCCTTTGTTACTATCATTGTGGCTCATCTTTGTTGTAAGGGCCTCTTTCGAAGCTAACCCAGAATTCCTCAAAATAAACTGCACTCTTTCATTGCGGCCATACATTATGACAGCAATTCCTGAAAATGCTTCCGCAAAATGGCTGAGATATTGCTTGACTCGAACTGACTACAGAATTGTCCCGAAGCGTTTTTAAATGCTATACCCAAAGAAGGTACAAAATAGAAGACAACAAACCAAACTTCAAAACTCACCGGCATGGCTGCCTCCAGAACCAGCAAGGTAAACATCCGTACTTGGACACCTTTGCCCTCCACCATCGACACTTATTTTTCCTGACTCGTCCACAGTAACAGACTTAGCAACTACAGTAAGATTTCGTCCGATTAATTCTCCACCAGCGTTAATGACAAGTGAATCAGTGCTCAGTGTATACCTTCTATCGACTGCAGACATTTCCAAGGAGCCCTGGCTCATGATTGATATGGTCTGAAACGTGAACTGCATTGGTTGAAGAGTACCGGTATCGAGAGCTCCAGAACTATCTCCAAAAGTAACTTTGCACTGGGAAATTGTCAAATCTGTGACACCAATGAGGTAACCAGCGTTAAGTGATAATGAGTTCTTGTGAAGCATAACCCTGTTCGGCAACTTGATGTACCCTGATCGGTAGATTTTCAGGTTGACTGGGATGTAATAATCTGTGTTTGGAATGGTGACAAGCTGATTTGGCCCAACATGTACAAACCCAAAGCTGTCCCCTTCGAAGGTACCGTAGAACTTCCTGAATGTGTGAAAGCGAATGTTGGAACCATCTGGTTCAATGGCAAGATGTGCCGATCCACCAAGTCTAACTTCATCAATAACAAGCCCTTGGTATACTGTAGCACCAAGGCTTACATCATCCAAAGCAACTGAGACCATTGGCATGGAACTTGATATCAACCACGTTCGCGCACTGTCACTTCTCAAGTCAAAATAGTTGTTTATCTCCTCCTTGGACGCTCGTTTCCCTTGATTAAAAACTTCAAGAACACTGAAACCTGTCACTTTATTTTTCTTGTAAATCGTGCCTGCAGCCCCAACTTCAATGCTGGAACTACCTCCATAGGAAAAAATAGTTCCAGAAAAAAAGGACGAGTTATAATGTAGAGCAATCCGCCCTCCACTTCCCCCGCCTCCACCATTATCTCCACCCGCCCCTCCATTTGCCAGGATAACACCCGACCCATCAAAGCTTCCTGTTTCAATTAAAACACTGCCACCACTCCCTCCACCATAAACAGAGTTCCTGACAGCATCCTTTCCATTGACTGTAACTTCACCATTTAGAATCATTTTCTCACGAGCTGCAATATGGAGAACCCCACCGCCATTCGCCTCAGTGGCTCCGCTTCCCCCGCCACCAGAGCTTCCGAATGCCCTGGGCTTTACAAAGTCTCCATAGAAGGCGCCAGTGATGGTTTGTGATTGGCCTCTTCCTCCTCTCCCGCCGTGGCCTCCTCCTGAGGATCCGCCATGATGGTACTGGCCAGCTCCTGGTCCAGGTCCAGCTACAACGGCCTAAGGATCAGATCAATGAAAGTACGCTATCAACGATGTTACGCCTGTGATACCCAACTACCTATAAAAAAATACTGGTGATTTGCAGTATTAAGCACGCAAATGCTGGTAATATCAAGCGTAATGGGAAGGGTGAAAGAGTGAACCATTTTTAGTGTTTAGTTACTTTTTTCTTTTCTTCACTGACCTTTCCAGGATTCCTAATTTTCTAGGTGAGAAAATATCCATCATTTAAAAGGTTGTAAGGGTAATGGGTTTATATAGCGCACATATCACATAAAGTCTCATGGCAGTTTACAATTCTTTCGCTAAGGTGATATCGCCAGGAAAACAGCCTGTAAAGGCGCCTGAGCGTTGGCCCAACCGGGATTTGAGCCTGCAATCTACCGCACGAAAGCCCGATGCTTAACCAACTGAGCCACCGGTCGTCGGTACAAAGACAATTTAAGAGTCACTTTTTCCCCCTTCCTTCTTCCCGTGGGTTTCGTAATCAAAGTGTCATGAGAATAGAAGAATCCACCCAGGGTAATTCGACGACACAAAGTGACCGAAGAAAGAAAAACATATAAAGTTAACAGACAAAAGTTATAACTTAATTATAGTGATAAATACCAGTACTTAAAGACAACCGAAGAGAATAAGAGAAGACATGATCAAGAAACTTGCCTTATAATTGAGATCAATAACTCCTGATTGTTCAATCGTCACAGAGTCACAAGCTATAGACAGACGAGAAGCAGTAAGAATTGCTCCACTGCGTATCCACAGTGTCGTGCACGTTATCGAAAGCCCCTCCTTGTCGCTTTGTATCTCTATGCTGCCACCACCCTGGATCTCTATAGCATCGAATTTCAAGTCTCTGGAGGTTTGGTTGTTTGGAGCGATGAGTTCCCTATAGGTTAAAAAGAGATCGGTTGTGTTCATGACAAGTCTATATTCATTAGTACAATGATCAAAAAATGTAATGTAAAAAATTGTAAATGCTTTGTTTATAGTGGAAGTGCCCTTAGCTATCAAGATAGTTTACAGGCATCCTATGTTTTAATAATCTGAAAGAAACAATTCACATTCAACAGAAATATGATTAAAAACCCCAACTGTGTGGAGGCGACCAGTTCGTTATTTACAAAGCGTGGTAGACTTGAATCCGGGACAGCCGTAAACAAATACAAACCAGGGGCCCGTTTCCTGAAAGTCCCGAAAACCCATTTGTGAAACTGCCAACCGCTTGTTTTGGAAACATGTTAACATGTTTTCAAGCTAACTAAAAGAAATATGTATGTGAAGTTTGACGACTTAAATCCTCTGCGTTCTTGAGATACAAAAGGAACTGTGACACCCGAAAATGCCCCGAAAAGTTTCGGGACTTTCGAGAAACGGGCCCCAGAAGTTAAAACGGGATTTGAACCTGGGGCAACCGCATGCAAACCCAACGCCCTAAGCACCGGCCCACGCCGCCTCCTGTCAATGGGAGACGCGATGTTAGCACAAAAGCGCGAGATCTTGGTCCGAGCCCAAACTAGACTGGTACTAGAGTCCCGTCATAAGTATAACGATAGAGAGAGTTTCAATTGAGTGTCGTTTAACCAAAAGCAAGACAATCCGGCAAACCAATCAAAACTCGAAGTAATTACACGTAGCCGACACAAAGCGCGGGAAATGTGCATGCGTGAGCCACGATTGGTTTTTGTTTCACTTCTGATTGGTTTAAAAAATGGCGCGAGAACTTTGAACCAATCACTGAGTGAAGTAATCATAAACTAAAGTAATTATCTAATTACTTTCGACACTCAATTGAAAACCGCTCTAATACACAACGTTTAATGAAATAGCCTCAATATGCCATCCCAGAGAAACATTACTTTGCTTCAGATTGGGTTCGGTCAACAGCACAATAATGTGCATCATGGGCATAATTGAAACCGGTCAATGATGATCGCTGTTGCTTGACCAACTTGCCACTTTTCGCTGGGGCCTATGGGTATCTAGTCAAACTAAAAGACCATGTCCAGGGTTGTCTTATAGCATACATGGTTATCCAAAGACGTAGTACTACTGATTTAGAAACAAACTACCACAGCATCTTAAAGTGCCTATCACCTCAAAAAACTTTTCCACTTTACTTATTTTCCGAAATCCGTCGTCCGAAATATATTGCGTTGTTTTCAGTACCTTTTCATTGAAAACTCACTTTTTTATTCGTTTTGAAAGACGTGAAAAGTGATCATAGTTTGAGCAATGACCGAGCAGATGCATTGAAAGGGAATGGGTTCGATACCGGATTGATGTCACAAATTACTTTGCATCGCTTCCTTCAAAGAAATATTCCAATGCAAAGCAGCCGGTATTAAACCAATACTTCTTCCCTGCACGGTCGTAGATCAAATTGCAACTAGTTTTTTTTTTTTTTTCAATCTTTAGGAGCCTCAGTCAATGAATTTGAAGACGAGACTTCCACTAACCAAAAAAATAGTCGAAAGAGAGAAATGATCCTTGCGCTTATCTGGATGGCAATAGGCCATTTCCGAGTTCACGTCTGCCTCGTCTTCAAAGCGAGTCTAAGTGCGAAGTTTTTGTTATGAAAATCCGTTTTCATTCATATGTAAAGTAGAACTAATTACCACCACAAAAACTTCGCACTTATACTCGCTTTGAAGTGGAGGCAGGCATGAACTTGTATTGTCTCTTACAGACACCTGAAAAATTCAGGTGGCTTCAAAAATTAATGTTAGACAAGTGCAGCGAGATGTTGAGCGGAAAGGGTTTGTTGAGGTTATAGACACTTTAACAAACCTCAGTATGAGTTTCCCTTTATTTCCAACTGTGACATTTTGAGCGCCACTCAAACTTCCAGCCACGATCATCTTAATTCCATCTACGACAAGGTCCTGGGATAGTTTTAGATCTCCCCTGGGATATATATTGACACCCCACAGGAGCTCCGGTTGCTGTTGTTGGCTGTCAGATGTCATTTTCAATTCCTGATTGGGTCGGACATGCAAAATCCCAGAACGATCGCCGAGAATGCCTGCGACGTCCCAACGAATGGGCGATTCAGCTGGACTCGTAAGAACGGCGAGTTGTGATTGGCCCCGAATATCAACTTCGTCAAAAGTCATTTCTACTGTGTTGGGTTCTGGTGTTAACCACGTTCGCCCTCCGTCATATCGTTCTTCTGTTATGTCATCTGTCAGAGGAGAACCTACATTTTTATTATCCACAATGAGCTGCTTGTAGTCTAGGATTTTATTATGGAGATATATGGTTCCTGCGCCACCAGCCTCTTTGGTACCTGATCCACCACGCGCCTCAATTTTCCCACTAAATGTTCGGTTCTCAAAATCAACAGAGATACGTCCTCCTCCACCGCCCCCACTGGTACCAAACAACCCGCTTCCACCTGAGGCTCGAACGACGCCATTGCCCTTAAAGAACTTTGATGAGATCCACAAACTTCCTCCACTCGCTCCTCCAGTTGATTGGTTGTGTGCATTCTCGCCGTTTACACTGACTAGACCATCCAGTGTCACTGTATCCCTTGCTGCTAGCCTGATAACTCCTCCCCCGGAGGATAACGTACTTCCGCTTCCGTGGGACAGAGGCTGATACAAAGAGCCATAAGACCGACCGGGTACTGAGCCGGAGTCTCCGTTCCCACCGCGGCCACCATGGCCGGCACCCGCGGTACCTGGAGGAGAAAGGGAAATGTTACGGTAAACTTGATTCAAGATTTATTATCCGAAAGAAAATGCAGACATAGCAATGAAGAGTGTAAATGCTGAACCGTTGGATCAGGTTACGTGATCAAACTCCAAATAAATTTGGCTTATATTTACTTTTACATAATAAAAGTTAGTTTGGGCATTGACGTTTTGCGGCAACGTTTAACAAGCTGTCTCCGCCTTAAAGGGCAATGTGGAGTTTCAGACTATGAGAAAGGAGATATGATGGGAGAAACAGAGAGGTGAGCCAGCCATGAACAAAAAGGAATGAGTAACCGAACAAATTAAAGACGACTGTAAAACGAAAACAACAACTCAATGCATTAAATTAAATTAAGGAGATTTCCACGGGAAAGAACGCAACCAAACATACTTTTTGTAAATCAAAGACTGCTTTATGCACCAACTCTTTCATGTGAGAAACGAAAGTATATGGCTTGCAGTCTCTAGAAAATACAAATGCACTTTCTTCATGGCCATAATAGTTTCATAAATTTATCCACTGATTTCATCTTTAAAATTTCTTAAGGGGTCCAAGGTTCCCACAACATCTCATTAATTGCCCATGCGTGCATGAATAATTTACAAGCCAGCAAAAGAGGTAACAGGATAGTAAGACCTGAAATGGGTATGCCCAGGGCGTCATACCTGATGGTCTTCCGGGTCCTATTGTTGCACCCAATCCTTGTTCCTCTGCGGTAATAACTCCAGATGCCTCAACCTCTATCTCGCCAGCACTGATGTTGATCCATTTGCCTTGGATTGAGCCACCAGCCATCACTCTCAAGCTTTCATGAAGGAGGAGAGTAACTGTCGGGGAGCTTGTGACAGTGTCCACTGCCGAGAGTTTGGCGCCGTTCATAATTGTCAGTGAGTTTAAACTAATCGTCTTCTTGCTAAAACCCTGGGTTTGACCCTGAGAAGAGGACGAAAGACAATGGGCAGAAACCTTTCGTTATTCGGAAACATATAACACGAAACTTAAATTTCTCTCGTTTATCCTAAGACTTTGCTGGATGTTAAATTTGTTGTTTCAGGGAATATTGAAAGATTGTTGGTGTTTCTATGTTAACATTGTACAATTTTAGGCACGGATTTCTTTGTTTGTTTCTTGCTTCTGTTCAAAGCTGCAGGTGTAAAAGGGCCAAACTCTTCCTTACAAAAATGAGGTCTCATTCTTATCTTTAAAAGTAGCAAAACGATTAGCTCGGTTTCAAAAGGCTGAAACAGACGTGGCCAATTAAATCTTATTATTCCGTATAAGTAAAATACTCCTTACACGTTTTCACGATTTCATTCCGTGATTTCTATCTATGTGTTTTAAGCTCCAACCCACTTAAATAAATGCCATCTGCAGTTGCAGATCCAGTTCATAGATTAGGTAAAATCGTAAATGGTTTGAACCCAGAAGTCACGTCATAATTAAGTGAAGTACGATCCTCCGGGTGAGTGTTGTTAAGAGACTGTTTCGGGTGAGATTGAATGTCCTTTTGACAACCTTAGTGGAAGTCATCTTCAGACTCAAGCGGTTTGTGTAACGTCAGTGGATGATATAATATAACTATTGTGGTTGTTGATATGATTCACGAAGTTCTGATGTTATTGGTCGACTGTCAGCAAAACCTAGATGTCATTGGCGGTGACAACTATAAACAGTGATTGGTGCTTTTCAATCCGTTTTAGTCTAATGTCTGTACGTGTATTTTTGGTAAAATAGGTTACACAAATTACTTGACTCTGAACAGAATATGACTTCCGCTTAGGTTATCGAAACGTCCGTCAATGTCACCCAAAACAGTCCTTTTCAAGACTAAGTCACCCGGACGATCGTACTTCACTTAGCTATCAGTTTACACTTTCTATTCTGCAAAGCAGCATTATTTGAGCTCTCCAAGATGAAAACAACTTGAATCCAGATACATCTAACTTCTTCCAGATAATGATAAGTATTAAACTATTACATCACTTATGAATACCTCTGCCGTCACTATGAATTCTGCGCCTCCCCCAATGGTCAAATTATCCATTCCATGAATCATTCCTTCTAGAGAAATTCTGGGGTAAAAAAGGTCCTTTAACAAAACGTCGCGAGGCAGATGAAGAAACCCTTCGTTGTAAATGTGGAAACTTGACGGAAACAACCTGGGAGCATTATTGATATACACCCAGTTGTTTTTGGAAACGTGTATTAGACCACCTAGATCACCCTCCAGTCGTTCTACATTGAGTGTAAACGTCGGTTTTAGGTGGTGAATTGCCAAATGACCACCACCTCGCAGCTGTAAGAGATCGATGGTAAAATCGTCCAAGTATTCTGCTAGGATCCACGCTCTCCCTCCATCGTTAGATAGGTCCCTGTAATTCGATATGTACAGCTTAGTTGCGCGGTAGCCATTGTTGTCAATGATCATGGTTCTATGGGTTGCGTTTCTAGCGAGATACACGGTGCCTGGTCCACCAGCCTCACTCCGGCTAGCACCACCATGGGCCGAGAACTGGCCTGTGAATCTTGTGCTCTCGTAGTGTGCAGCGATTCGGCCTCCAGCCCCACCACCAGCGTCACCTAAGGACGAATGCACAACTTCGCCTCCATCTGCAACTATTTTGCCTTTTCCTAGAAACAGAGTTGATTGGATGAAGATACTGCCCCCACTTCCGCCGCCAGTGCCTTGACTGACAGCTATGTTGGCTGATGCATCGAGCGTTCCGTCCACTTGAACGATGTGTGCAGCGCTCAGTTTGATGGCTCCACCCCCGGCACTACCAGGCTTAAAGAAGCAAAATAAAATCGTCAGCCTTCGTAGCTTTCCTAAAATATATTATTTTTTGTAATTCCTTGATGACTTACGCGACATTTAGACTTTGGAAACCAGAAATTATCCAGAATTCTTAAACAAGTTTTTAAACATAAGACAAGAGCTGATCGAGGTTTAGAGAACTTCTTTTCTGCTGGACAAGGGACAAGTTAAATATCCAGCAGGTTTATACTGTGAAAGAAAAATCCGTATCATCACATGTCAACATGAACATATATATATATATATATATATATATATATATATATATATATATATATATATATATATATATATATATATATATATACATATCCAGACATCAGCACTGCACTGATGAGGCCCAGAAGGCCGAAACAGTACTGTCTGCAGTTATATATATATTTATATATACCTTATGGTGTGTCCAAGTTTATCCTACGAAGAGTGCTCTACACCCACAAGTGGGGGAGCGTTACAATAGTTCAATGAATGGGACTAGTCGTTTGACATTTGCCTACAGGCCTGTTTCGTGGAGGCTTTAGGCTTCCACTCTTCAGGGCTTTTTTAATTAAACTGTGTGTTGCCTGCAGTATTTATAAATGGTCATCTTTCCACATACGTGCGTACAAAAATTCACGAGGTCATTAGTGTAAGTGTCCACAAACTCGCTATCACAAGCATTCACAAGATCGCTGTCATAAGCATTTACAAGATCGTTCGTGCGTAGCGTAACTTAAATGCTTGTTATCACACTATCCGTTCTTTATAAGAAATTTTCTTGCGTGCCTACATGTGCTAATCAATTCTGTTCTTTTGTTCAGGGATGCAAGATCGCTGTGACAGATAATAAAGCACTTTTCTAAGTTACACAGATTGCATGTTTTTGTTACGTTCGTGTACGCTCTCGCCTTTCCCAGGATCTTCCATGTTACTTGATAGTTAGCTCCTTCTTCCTTTAAATGCCATATGTGTTTACTCAGCTCGGTTTGATTCCGTTGCTTTTCCTTGATAAATGATTGCTTGTGATTTGCAAGTCTGGCCTTGAAAGTGGTGTCAGTGAGCCCTACGTATGTTTGTACGCTTTCGTTGTTGCCCGATGTGATGGTTGCTTGGTAAACGATACCCTTGGCTAGGCACTGATTATCTAAAGGGCACTCTGCCTTCTTTCTACAATTGCACAGGTTTTGGCTGGGGTCTTCTGTGTTTGGCTTTATCAGATTCTTGTTGTGCGCGCTAATAATTGATTTCACGTTGGGCATGCAGCTGTATGACAGGTTAAGGGTGTTGCGATTGAATATGGCGTGCAGGACGTGGCGCCTATGGAAACATTCCCTCACGATTTTCGTCCTGCACGCCATATTCAATCGCAACACCCTTAAGCTGTCATACAGCTGCATGCCCAACGTGAAATCAATTATTAGCGCGCACAACAAGAATCTGATAAAGCCAAACACAGAAGACCCCAGCCAAAACCTGTGCAATTGTAGAAAGAAGGCAGAGTGCCCTTTAGATAATCAGTGCGTAGCCAAGGGTATCGTTTACCAAGCAACCATCACATCGGGCAACAACGAAAGCGTACAAACATACGTAGGGCTCACTGACACCACTTTCAAGGCCAGACTCGCAAATCACAAGCAATCATTTATCAAGGAAAAGCAACGGAATCAAACCGAGCTGAGTAAACACATATGGCATTTAAAGGAAGAAGGAGCTAACTATCAAGTAACATGGAAGATCCTGGGAAAGGCGAGAGCGTACACGAACGTAACAAAAACATGCAATCTGTGTAACTTAGAAAAGTTCTTTATTATCTGTCACAGCGATCTTGCATCCCTGAACAAAAGAACAGAATTGATTAGCACATGTAGGCACGCAAGAAAATTTCTTATAAAGAACGGATAGTGTGATAACAAGCATTTAAGTTACGCTACGCACGAACGATCTTGTAAATGCTTATGACAGCGATCTTGTGAATGCTTGTGATAGCGAGTTTGTGGACACTTACACTAATGACCTCGTGAATTTTTGTACGCACGTATGTGGAAAGATGACCATTTATAAATACTGCAGGCAACACACAGTTTAATTAAAAAAGCCCTGAAGAGTGGAAGCCTAAAGCCTCCACGAAACAGGCCTGTAGGCAAATGTCAAACGACTAGTCCCATTCATTGAACTATTATATATATATATATATATATATATATATATATATATATACAGGAACGAACATCGGAAAATGTACTTGAAGCATATTCTAAAAACGGAACAGTAACCAATTCACCGAATAAAGTTATGCTTTGAAACTGAGAGAATTGAGAGTGGTGAAGTATGATATCACGACTTTTGCACTTCACGAAAACTCGAAAACTGTCCTAAAGCGTTACCTAACGCGTTATTCGTTATCCACGGCGATAACTGATAAGCCATCTCATGTTTATAATTCGGAAGCATACATCTTACCAAATCCCGATATCCCTGTCCACCGCCACTTCCAAACCCCAATGGCATCTCAAAGGAACCATACGACTTCCCCACGATGTCCTGAAGAGAGCTCTGGCCTCCAGCACCGCCGTGTCCTGCCCCTGAGGCAGCCGTGGAAGACTGATGTCCAGGTTGCTCACCTTTCATTGAAACAAACCCACGCCCGCGAGCAGTTAAGATACCAGCGATGTCAATAAGAATGTTATGCGCACGCAGGTAAATTTGACTCACATCCATCAGTGCACCTGCGAGAATTGTCATATCATTTATCAAGTTGACAGTTACTTTTGCAGGTTCGCTGGTGCGCTGGTAAAAGATGCCGCCGGTTAAAATTGAGATGCTATTCAACAACGCAGTGGCTTTGGTTGGTGAATTGACATGGGCATCTTGTGTCACGTCAAAGCGGCCTCCGAGTGCAATGACGAGGTTTGAAATGCCAACCAACTCGGATTCAGCATAAATGGCAGTCTTCTGCAAATATACTTCCGGTGGGAGGAACACTTTTGATCCCTGCAAAACATAAAATGAAGATAATGTTAATCCTTGGAATAAACCATAATGAATCGCTTTTAATGTCAAAGACCGGCGGTTTAATGAATGGAGCATCTTTTGTGGACTTGGAGGGACTTTGCCTTTACAACGCTATGCCATGGGTTAAGCTATTGAACACTTGGATCCCAACTTTATAAGAACGGTATGTCACACCAGGGCTCGCTACAGCCCCCACCCGGCTTTTTCCTACGGGGTTGTTTTCGGCTTGATGAAAGACTTAGTCATTTACTCCCCCATTTTCAAACGTACTACACGGCCCTTGCACACAAAATTAAAAAAAACAATCATTTTGAAACAAAACAGTTTTTGTTCTCAGATACTTAAAATCCCTCTGTATCCGTCCGCCTGGGACTCAACAGCATAAGTCCTACACTCCACAGACCGAATCAACCAGTCAGCCATTGAAGCCAAATGAATCGAGGTATGGCTGAATAAAATACATGTATATATTTGAAAAGCGGGTGGTCACGACGGAATGAAGAAGTTATCCTTGCACTTATCAGGATGATTTAAGCAATTGCTTTGAAGCCACCTGAATTTTCTAGGTGTTGATAAGAGACAATTGCTTAAATTGTCCTGAAAAGTGAGAGGATCACTTCTCCAATCCAAGTTCGGACTTTACCTGGTAAGTCCTTAGTGTGAAAGGTATCACCGAATTATTGCTTGCATTCAGATATAACTCTTGTTGACCTCCCACGTGGATTGTGCCCGTGAAATCTCCTTTGTATTCTTTCACCGTAAACTTGACGCTACCAACGTTGTTCTGGATGGCAAGATGAGCATTGCCGCGCACGTTTAATTCATCGACCTCAAATGTCGTTATCCCTGGTTTGCTAAACACAAGCCACGTCCTTGAACTGTCTTGTTCAAGATTGGCGGCTTCAAATGAAGACGTGGCATGCCCTACGAAAACCTTTAGCTCACTTAATGCAGCGTGGGATTCCAATCTTGTCAAGGTCAATGTGAACTTTGATATCGTATCTTCTACGATGACATCATTGTAGACAGTGGTATCAAAACAACCAGCAAATGATATCACGTTTTTGGTTCTTAGCTTATTCCCAGAGCTGTGGTGATAGGTAGACAAACTGAAGCTGATGCGGTATCCATTGTGACAGTACTAAGGAGGAAAGATTGAGTGTCTTATATTACGGTGTAAAGCACAAACGCATTCATTCGCTTATAAATTAAAACTCATTTACTTATCTCCGATATTCAATAAACCGACCCTTCAAAACCTGGTCAAGTCTCCTTGTCGCCGGAACGATCAATCCGATATTCGATTCAAATTGATCACCAACAATGTATATTTGACGCGGAAATTTCATAGCCATGACCGTAGCCGTAGCAGAATGGTAAATTCCCTCTTCATTGTTTTAATTCTTTACCAAGTTCAATTGGATGGGATATTGCATCTCTAGCGCTTTCGATTGGCTCGTTAAATCTCTTAGTTAGTGACAGGAAGCGAAATTCTGAAATACACGAACGCTCATATTTTTCTACAGTTTCGAGAGGAATTTATTTCATTCGCACTTTTTGCGTATGGTTACAGCCAAGGGATAGACTTTCATCAAAGTTGGTATGGTAAATTAACTACCGTAAAGACGCTCCACTACAGTTTCCCAAAGTGCTAATATGACCAAAAAAATCAATTCTTTTTTTTTTTTTAGATTTCAAAACTTTGTTTACCAAACACTAAGTGACCCAGGTTTTAAGCCTTGATTTCAAAAAGACACCTGTGTACACGAAATGGTATTTTCCTATTTCATGGTCCGCCATGACTAACTTTGAAAATCTTGAGAGAGCTGGACTGAGGAGAAAATGACGTCTCACAAGTTTAAGAATGCAATGTGTGTGTACGCGGATGAATCAATAGGCAGCACGGGAGTTTCAGGCTTTCAGACTTTTTAACTCGTGTTTTGCATATAAAATCAATCAAACGCGGGATTCGCAATAAAATAACCTGAAAAGATTGTTTGCCATATTTCAAAAACACAGCTGGCTCACCGGGTACAGTCTGATGTGATGTATGTACATGTCTCTCGGCAAAGTGACGGTGATATCCACATTGGTGTGTTGTGACTGCACTACGTAAGCATTCTTGAGGTTTCCGTCACACATACGGCTCAGAGAATAGTAGTAAGTGTGACCACCGTGTGGATAACTTTGTGTTAATCCATTGGACGTGATTCGGAATCCGCTTATGCTGGTGTAATCCTGAGAGTAGTCCCTGTAAATGGAACCCGGATGAAGCTTCACTTCTTCCACCTGAAATGAAAATCATTTGACATTAGTTCTCGAAAAAAAAAAAATCCTAACCTGAAAGCAACTTGAACTCTAACGCTAATTGTATTTTTTTAAATACGTAGTGGGCGTTTAGACCAAATCTAATCGAGGGACTGGTTATGAAAATTTATAATCTTGTGAGAACAAGGTTACCGCAATCGATGTTGAATTGGCCGTGACAGTGCACAATCGTTTGTTTTCACTTCGCACTGGTAATGAGTTGCGCATAACTTAATCGCAAGATTTGATTGGTTATCTTCTAAAAAAAAAAAGGTGTGGTTTGTGCACCTTCAAGGCCAAAAACACAGATAAAAACATGAAACAAAAAGACTTGTCGAGTTTCATACCCATCTTCGTGCATTGACTATGTTTAAAGGTAATGGCACACTCCGTGGTGTCTACTTGAAATTTGACGTCAACCTAATTAAATGCATTTCTCAACTTAAGCAGTGAAGTAGCCTTCCCAGCAAGGCTGGAATGGTTTCAGTTCCTATAAACCTTATGTCTTTTCTATTGAAAATGAACACCTAAAAGATCACTCATTTCAACCAAAAAAAGCAGTGAAGTCTGAATTATCAAAACGTTAACTGTAACCTCGACGGCGGTCATCCTTTGGCCAGGTCATTAAGCACGCAACCGGATAAAGGACCTCTTGGAAAAGGATGAACGGGTGCTGTCTTTACAAATTCAAAGTGAGCTTGCTGACCATGAACGTTTTCACTAAACATCTCAACCACTGACTTTGTAATTAGCTTACCTGATTGATTCGCTCGGTCAAAGGCGGTCGGCCCTTGTTGTCCACTTTCAGAGTACGGTGCACGCGGCTGGAGTCATTTCCAGCCATTTCCACGTACACGGTTCCGGCAGCACCGTTTTCTACGTAACCGTTCCCACCAGCAGCTTCAAGGACCCCATCAAAGAACCCTCCACGATAATAAAGAGCGATTCTACCACCAGAGCCTCCACCACCTCCTCTTGTAGCATCACTATATCCATTACCACCATTAGCCTTAGGAGAAGAAATTTTAAAAAAAAGATCACCCAATGCAAGTTAATTGTGCTCCCTGAAATCAACACTGTAGCACATTTTTTATTACTCAAAAACGTTGTTCTGTTGTCTTTGTTTTCGGTTTTTGTAGCAAGCCAGTCACATGGTCCCTTACAAGATCTGCTACATGAAGAAACGTTATCTATCTGCCTTTTGCATATATAAAACGACTATTTCTAGAAATACATACCCTAACACTAAAAGAAATTATAACTAGCCACGGGTAAGGATTTGTAAATTGTACACAGCCGCCGTGTGCATCAAACGGCCTAGCGGCCATAAGTAAATATAATTTTCTCAAAAACTCTCCAGAAGTTGAAATCGAAAATTGTTGTCGTTAAACTCACCTGTACAGTTCCACTTCCTTCAAACAAGTTCGTCCTGATAAGAATACTTCCTCCACTACCTCCCCCAGAATACGATCCAGCATAGTGGGCGCCATTCGCACTCAAAGTTCCTTCAATATCTAAAGTGTCGCTTATATTGAGGAAGAAAATTCCACCTCCGCGGCCACCATCACCTCCTCCACCCCTCCCTCCGCTACTACCTGTAAATGAACATCAATATATAAAATTGTGAGCTGTTGTTATGAAATCTTTACCGAGATTACAGAACCCCAATCCGCAGACGTTCACAATTAAGCCTCCCCACCAGTATTTTATGGTAATGGTAATGGATTTAGGTACTGCAAATGTCACATACAGGCTCACGTGGTTTACAATCCTTTCTCTGGGGTGCGATCGGACGTCATCCTGTAAGAGCGCCTCTGGCAGCCGCTTTCAGTCCATGTTTGACCTTACCAACCCAACCCACGTATGAATGTGAAAGGAGGACAGACCAAAAAAACCGGGTTCTCCCTAGTACTCTTCACGTGTGGGCTCTTTAACGTCCAACATTGCTGACATAACAGGAAAGGTTGTGAGACGGGGCCTACGGTTTATAGTCCTTATCCGAAAAGACTTGAAATTCTAACTATTTGCAGATGTAGGTACAAAAGCATAACTTTCTCCTAAGTTATTTTGAAGACTCTGATCATGAATGTTGGTCCAGCCGCGGTTTGAACCGCCTGCGATCCCCCTCACGAGAGTCCGATGCTCAACCAACTCTAAGCCACTGGTCGTCGGACAAAGTGGATATTTGAGGAGGATATCGATGACTTCACGTTCGTTCCTCTAACACTATTCTTAATGCAAATCAGAGTTCTTAGGCAAGGGCACATCTCATGACATACCGCAACTTGCAAGTTTTTGTATTTGGGTTTCGCTTAAATTCTAAAACATGTCGTCGTTATAAGAGCCATACAAATGAGGCAGCATCAAGACAAGCTAAAAAGGAACAGGATGCACTTTCAGCTGCCATATGAACCACTTCTGGTACCCATTTAAACCTGGGTGTGTGTAGGGGGGGGGGGGGGGGAAGAATCAGTGTTGAGCAGGCTTCATGTCTAAGAAGAAACCACAGCAGCAGAGCAAAGCCTCAAAGCATCAATTCCAACCGGTCAACGACTACACCTTCCTTCACTGTACTGGAATCAATACACAAGAACACACCCAAACTTACCGAATTCACTGGGTTCGGTGATGGACCCGTAAGCAGCCCCAGTTGTCACTTGACTCGCAGCACGACCGCCTAGGCCCCCATGCCCTCCGCCAGATCCACCGGCAAAGCCTGGGGATGGGTAGTCGGCGCCAGGGCCCTTACCTAAAATATAAGGCACGGTAGAAGTCCATTTTCATATAGAGAGATCGAATTAGGATTTTATGGTACTTGACTCATTTCAGAGCTGAACGTTTTTTAAATTTCCACATCCTTTGGAGGATAAGAAGGCTTGTTAGGGTGGGGACAAGAAAAATATGCCTTAATGAAACAGGTCTGTAACTAATACTTAGCAAGGTGTCATTGATTCAATAGAGGTTCAACAACATAATAATTTCATGTATAGAGGTCGGATTATAATTTTTAGTACTTGGCTCATTTTAGAGGAGAGCGTTTTTTGAAATTTCCTCATCCTTTGCAGGATAAAAAGGTTTTCTTCGGGCGGAGACAAGAAAAGTATGCTTTAGTTGATAAAACGTCACTTAAGTTTTCAATAATAGAAATAATCATAATAACAACAGTTAAAACAATGATTATGGTACATTAAAGATAATGACTATGATGATGACGATGATGATGATGATGATGATAATAATAAATATAAATACAAATATAAATATAAATCGTCGTCAGAGATTGGTTAAATCGCTTAGAGGAAATGATGCATTGGAATAGCTAAAATACAGTAATTGGCAGACAAGGAGCGTAAGAATGGCGGGGTGTTCTTGCATTTTGCCAAGGGAGGCTGAGGGAAGAGGAAACATTCCCATGCCCCATGAGTTTCTCTTTCAATCCATTTTAAGCTTCGCGCCATGCTGTGAAAGTTATTTAGGTCTCGTGCCCATGGTCGCGCAGCCAATGATAACCAATCAAGTGTCTCCCTTAAAATAGCCACGCATCATTGGAAGAGGCCCAGGTATGGTGGATGTGTTCTTTCCCCTCATCTTCTCTTGATTAAGATAAGATCAGCACTTGACTATAGAAAAGCTAAAACGCCTGAGCACGCCTGAGTATTCTTAGGCTGGTAGGCTTACTTGGACAAACTGACTAATGTCTAGTGTCAATCCAAATTACATAATAATAATATTAATAATAATATTAATAATAATAATAATAATAATAATAATAATAATAATGTTAATTAGTTTAATACAATGAAACACACATTTTTTTTTTTTTTTTTTTTCCTTTTTTTTAGTCCAGGAACTGTTGCCTAGACATTGTCCGCAGCAAGTTTCAAAACAAATTGTAAACTGGAAAGCTATTCAATACAACAGATAAAAATAATAATAAACGAAAAAAGACTTACCATCGTATTTGAAATTTTCTCCTTTCAGTGTGGCACCGACAATCGCTAATGCATCTATGGTAAAATTTTTAACATGTACATGGAGATTGACAGCTGTGAATGTACCACCGCCAAATACTTGCATAGAAGTTCCGCGGAATTCACGGATTCTCTCTTGATTGGTCACAGTCATGGTTCCCTTGTTTCGAACTTGGATTGTTTCAAAGAAAAAGGTCTGAAAACCCCCCAAAAAATAACCGATAGTATAAATAAATTTATTCAACAGTTATTATTTGTAGAATTACGACAGTAAATTAGGTAAGCATACAAGGAGCACCTGAGGTTATGATTGGAGCAAAACGACAAAACAAAATTATCTTTATAGATAAGAGCTTAGAAAAAGGCGAAATACATTGAGTCGGCATTTTGTTTATTTTGGAGTGCTTATGGCTGAAGCAGTTTTAATCCCAGACGAATGTATTGAGTGAGCATGGTGGAGGGGAATGCACTTATGACTCGAAACTTTCGTATTATATCATCTAATCATCTGATCTGATCATCACGTCACGTTAAAATGTGTTTTGTAAGTTACTAATTTTCATTATCATTATTATGCTCAGAATCAGAAAGATACTTAAGTGACATTTATTGCCATTATTTATCATGGATACAGGTGTTGAAGTTGAGGGGAGGGTTAAAGAAGACACTTTGTAAACCTGATCAAAAATGGCGACATACCTGAAAAAATACTCTCGGAATTATCTGACACTATTACACCAGCCACAGATAATCAAATAAGAAAATCAGGCCACGAAGCAAATACTTGTAAGGCCTTTTGCTTTCGTTCCCATTGGTTACACAGATACCCCATGACAAACTTTGGCTAATTAACAAGCGTGTTAAAAAAGCCCTCCTCTCCGCAAATAAATGTGAATTGCCTTGGGCACTGAATACATACCTTGGTGGGTTTTCCCTCAGTATCATACATCTCTTTCATGCGAATGACTCCATCATCGACCACAGTGATGTTCTGACACCTTTCCAAGACTCCATCAACCTCGACCGTTACCCCGGCAACAAGCAACAAGCCTTGCATAGTGGTCAACCCACCCTGGTAAATGATCATATCCATAGGAAGGTATGATTGCAGGGACAGAAACGTTTGGTTATAGCCAAGATGAAGTCTTCCGGTTCTAAGGAACGTGAACAA
Source organism: Montipora capitata (assembly GCA_949126865.1). NCBI lineage: Eukaryota > Metazoa > Cnidaria > Anthozoa > Scleractinia > Acroporidae > Montipora > Montipora capitata. Next base: position 5,552,637 of record OX421452.1, on the reverse strand, counting down.
ATATCGATAAGTTAAAGGCCCATTTTCACCCTAGACGCAACACGCGCCCGGCATGGTTTCGTGTATAACGAAATTACAAAAATTCGAAGACTCAGAAAGCCTCTCAGAATCTTCTTCGTCAAAGGCCATCCTTCGATAAATCTTTTAGTTCCTGATTTGAATGCGTTCTCAACTTATCATTTCATAATTTTATGTCATCTCTATATTTGCTTAAAATATTTTTATTTGACGTTGAATGGTATCGAACGACATGACGAATTGCCGAGGCGAGGTTTTCTCGCCGCTCCACAAAGACAGCAACCTCTGCCACTCTGCTTCAATTTGGTACGATTTGGCCTTCCTTACAGTCTCCCCGATTATAAGAGTACTTGCTCTCGGTTGAATAAAGTGATCATCATCAGAATTATTACTATTATTGAATATTAAAAAAAATGGAAGCGTTTTGTGCTAAACAACAGCTAAGTTAACTGGTCTTCACGTTGATTTTGCTAATCCTGGAGTTGTACGTGTGAACAAGCCCGTCACGTCCAAGGTCCCCATAACTGCGTGCAGCTGGTGGCTATGTTGAATACAAGAGTTGCTGTTCCTTCCAGGTACAATTCATAAAAGCAGTAGATCGAGTCGTTCAAAGATTAGCTCTTAACACAACGACAAGACGACTGCTAGGACAAAGCAACACCAAAAATAACCAATATTTTTATAAACTGAACTCCGGATATAGGATTTCCAACATTTTCATTGGCTCGCCGGACACAGGCTATCCCTTCATATATCTGCTGTACCTAATATGGCCAAGGAACGCGTCAAAAAAAGGTCGACAAAAGCCGTTTTGGACCGGAATTGACCAAGGCAGAAATCGATGCTTCAGTGGAAGAGTTATTGATACTGCCTTGGTAGATATAAAATGATATAACCAACTCGGGGCTAAGCGCCTCGTTGGTTGTCTATCACTTCATATCCAATAATAATTGTTAATTATTAGTTTCACCGATGAGGAAAAATAATCAATGTGCTGCACGTGCGGTTTGCACGTTTCTTTGCTATACTAGCCAATTCAATCACGTGAAATAACCCAATTGGGCGTTTTGACAAAAACGTGAGCATTCAACAGAGAATATTTCGTTCTCTATCTTCACTTGAAAGCCATTCGCATCAATCCAATTGTAGGAAATTCCGCCTCTACTGTGTTGCTCGGGGGCTTGGGGGTGGTCTACTGTGCATTTTTCGTCTTGGGTTTTATTAATTTTTTTTTTAATAGATTCTTGTAAAGCGCTTTTGATCATTTATTATGTTAAAAGGCGCTATATTAAGTGGAAATTATTATTATTGTTATTATTATTTTGTTGCGTGAGCCAAGATCAAATGTGAAGGCTATCGAGAATAATTATCATTGAGAGTAAGTGCTGACGTTATTAACGAGATCCACGTTTCCAGATGGAAACAAATTTAGCCTTACTCGACACAGAGAGTTAAGATGTTTTCTCGTAATCAAATCACTAAACTTTGGCTATAACTCACCGATCTCCCTCCATCTGACCAATTACAATCGATATACGTGTTTTGGTGTCCCCCGGGTTTATAACAGCGAGCTGTGCACCACCATACAGCTGCAACTCGTCCAGTTCCAAGTCTGTTCCATTGGATACCAGATCCTCCTCGTCCAATGTTAACCAAATCCTGCTTGATCCACCCTGACTGAAATCGCTGTAACTGTGACTAAGATTAGCCCCAGGAGTGCGAGGTATCCGTCCCATCGCGTTCGCGTACAACGTCCTGTTTCGAGCCCATACCGTTCCATTGGTAATCTCCTCGTCAATAAGAGGCCTTTCCGCGTGTGCTGCATCATCGATGCGATCATGACCATACGTCGCGTTCATACCCGGCACATTCTCAACAAAGACTGTTCCTGGACCCCCCGGCTCGTAGGGACTTGCTCCACCTGTTGCAAGGAAACGCCCTAGGAAGTGGTTTTCTCGGTAGTACAAGGAAATGCGACCAGCGCCACCCCCACCCCCGTTCCCGGAGTCCCCGTCCCCACCAGAGACGTCGATTTCACCATCGCCATGGATTCGTGACGTATAAGCAAGAATACTTCCACCACTGCCACCACCGCCACGCGTTGCACGAGAACTGCCCCCACGGGACTTCAACTGTCCGTCAACAACAAGTGTGTCATGCGCAATGATTTTGAATCTTCCTCCTCCTAATCCACCAGTGAATGGGAAAACTTGTGCTCCACCTGTGCTGCCAAAGTGAATAGGTTTTCTATATTTCCCGTATGAGATACCAACTTTTGATTGGCCATGACCTATTCCACCGTGTCCACCGTGTCCCGCACCTGAGGAACCCGATCCACCACCCCATCCGTCTCCATGGTGACGTAATCCGGGAACTTCGACAGAAAGACCACTAGCCGAGAGCTCAGCAAAGGGTTCGATAGTAATGTTGATATAGTCTAAAGTAAGACTATTTGCTTCAACCTATCAATAAATAAACCAATCAGTCAATCACTCATCAATCAATATTTAGCAGTTTTAGCAGGATGAAAGGCAAAGTATAACTAGTTTTGTAGAAGTCATCTAATTATTTAAGTCACTCGTTCTCAGTTTAAGCTATTGAATTAAAATGACGTTCTATCACAGCCCTCCCTTCACCAAACTCATCTTAACCAAACGTGGACTTCAGCTGCGATGAGTACGATGCAAAGAAAGTTGGAGTCATGAAGTCGAATATATTATACAACCCAAATGCTAAACATGACCGACGCTGTTGGTCAAATAGTAGTGTACCTAGAGGAAAAGACTTTTAGAATTGGCCTCTTAACAACGGGCCTTCCAATTTAAGTAAAGAAATCGTTTTACACTGACCAATGCGCCGCCTCTTATGTCAAACGTTTTCCCTGTTAGTTGCACATCTTTTCTGTCCTCTCTGATAGTAGCCAGGTAACCGTCAGTCTGGACCACCAAGTGATTAAGAGCAAGTTCAGTTTCCGTGGAATTTTCGAGGACAAACCGGCACTGTGGTCCGATAGTAAGATTGCTCATCGATCCCATGGTCCCACGCAAAACAACCTCGACCCAGCGACAGTTCAAGCTGCTATAAAAGGTCACATTAGAACCTTTTTGCGATAGGAGAGAGAAAGGAAGGTGTCCCTCTGAGCCTTTCATGTGAAGGCTCTGGTTTGGCCGCACTGTCAGGATACCACTATTGTCACCAAATATTTTGTCAACGCTCATGTTGACGTCATTTCCGGATATCGACAGGCTTCCTTGGCCATTGATATGCACCTATGTGTGAGAAAGAAAAGTTAAACACAAAATCATGAGACAAAAAAATAGATTAAAAAACCTAAGCCAATTTACCAGATGACAGTGGTAAACACCAGAATAGATAAATGATCTCGGTAATGATGAAATGGCATTAGAGTCGAATTAGAGCCAAAAAACAATCTCCCACCATGGTAACATTTACAGTCGAGCTATCTCACGTGTGACCAGTATCCGCGAGATTAAAATAAACATCCGAATTCCTCTTTGGAGCTTCCGAGATTTGAATCGATGGAATCTTGAAGATTTTTCCTAATGCTGGTACGAAAAACTCACAATAACTGAACAATAATTCATCAAACGTTTGAAACACCGGTTATTTTATAACAAAACGAAAGGTCATAGCTAACTATTTGAGATATATCAAGGAAATATCCAAGGAAAATTCAGAGTCGAGAGCAAAGTTCAAACTGGCACGCAGATTTGAATACTCAGTTCAAATGTCACACGTGATGTAGCTTGACTGTGACACGGTCTCTAATTTTATCAGTCGAGGAAATATGTTTGGTTTGATTTGATACATGATTCATAACACTTTGAAAGTAAAAAGAATGAAATAATTAGCAACTATTCACCGAAGTGGAGGTGGCTAGTGGTGGATATTTGCCGAGCCGCGAATACGAAGCGGCGAGGTAAATATCCACCACCCTGAGCCACCGACACTGAGGGGAATTGTTGTTTTCATGTATACTTAAACAGTGAAATAATATAGCACAAAAAGATGCTTTTTACTCATTTATTCATGCAAAGATTACACCATTTTCGGGCGCTAATTCCGCGCGAATTGCTCGGAGGTGAATAGCAACGAACATCCGAAGTTTTAGTCAGGGTGGCTTAGTGGTTATCTATCGAGCCACTGCTAGCCGGGGTTCAAATCTGGCCCCGGCTTGCATGTGGGCTGAGTTTCAGTCGATCTCAAACTGACTCGAGGGTTTTTCTCCGGGAACTCCGGTTTTCCTCCCTCGGTGTAGTTTGTCTCATGATTCAGAATCTATAATTAACCCACTACCTGACCTGACCTCCTCTGCTGTCAATCGGAACTTACAGATTTTTGTACTGTAAATACTAATGACATCAGAAAATATTTAGTTTCATCTGGCGTTAAGACCTGTGATCTAGATCCGTTACCCTCCATCTTACTAAGAGAATGTCTAGATACATTGTTACCTGTCATTACAAGAATCGTCAACCTGTCACTAACAACGGGAAACGTACCGCGCCACTTTAAAGATGCAATGGTGAGACCCAAGCTTAAAAAGGACTCTCTCGACCATCAACTGTTCTCTCATCTCTAATTTGAAACTGTTGTCTAAGGTCACCGAGAAAGCTGTAGCCTGCCAACTTACTGACTACCTCAATGCTAATGGACTTCAAGAAAGGTTACAATCTGCCTATAAAGTGGCTCATAGTACAGAAACCGCTCTCTTAAAAGTGCAGTCAGATATTTTTAATGCAATTGATAAACAGGAAAGTGTTCTTCTCTTATTACTTGACTTATCAGCCGCTTTTGACACGGTCGACCATGTCATCTTGTTAAGTCGACTAAACACTCGATATGGCATCAAGGGAAATGCTCTCCATTGGTTTGCATCCTATCTAAAGGATCGCAGACAGTTTATCCAAGTGGAAAATACCAGATCATCCTTTGTTGAGCTGCAATGGGGAGTGCCGCAAGGATCAGTACTGGGTCCAATTCTTTACACCTTATATACGGCCCCCCTTGGTGACATAATTCGAAAACATGGCCTTCAGTTCCATCTGTATGCTGATGATTACCAAATTTATGTGTCATTTAAGTCAGGTTGTATTGAAGAATCTGCTGCTCTGTTGAAAATGGTTGTTATTATTATCAAAATCGACTCACAGCTAATTAACATCTAGCTGTGGTGCTGTGCTCTGACATCAACATGGACTGTATAGCATACTGTGTATGCTTTAAGCCCGATATCATGAGCTGCGCCCTTCGTAATTCAGTCCTTAAGACTCCAAGTAAAGGGTGATTAGCACTGCCAGTTATTATTATTATTATTATTATTATTATTATTATTATTATTATTATTATTATTATTATTATTATTATTATTATTAGCCAATCAGCGCGCGCGTTGAACGCCACCCACTGTTTTAGTATATACTAAATGTACATATTTGAAGTGCGGGTTACGGACGAAAGGGAGAAGTGATCCTAGCAATTTTCTGGTACTTTCAGGGAAACAAATGGGCCCAACAAAATGATCTGCCCTCAACTGACTGACTTCATAGCCCAGTTGGTGGAGCATTGCACCGGGCATCGCAGAGGTCATGAGTTCGAGCCCTGTTGAAGTCACATGAATTTTTCAGGTGTCTTTAGTAGAAAACCTCAGTTTGCTGATTTTATCACCATTGTACATGATAAAATTGACATAGAAAAATATATCGCATTCATGACGAATACTCGCCCCGCTTTTGTTAAAAAGTGGTCCAATTTCTTAACCTGATAAAATTTCTTGATGTCTTAATTTAGTCATTAACATTCCTCTTAAGGGTACCAAGGTTAGTAATTACATTGTATGTCTTGTTGGTCTGAGTAATTCTATTGTAAGTTATGCATGCGTCCTGTAAATAGTACTAGTACTGTAAACCGCGTAAAATTAATACTGCATTGTGAACAGTGTAAATACCATATTGTAAAAAAATTAAGAAATAAAGAAATACATAAATAAAAGAAGAAAGAAAAAACAAAACTACGCCGTGCACTATCTGCCATCTAGTACCACACGTTGCGCTGGAAAACCTGGATGATCAAAGAATACTTTAAAAATGCTTACCTCATTAAAGTGATGATTTACAATTGCCTCGTCTTCACTGACAATCCAAGCTGTGCTCGGGCTGGTGTAATGAGCCATTTGTCGAGTAAAGGAAGGATCCTCGCGAGTGAAGAATCTGATGGATGTCAATGAAGCATACGATCGACTTTTCTGGAGACTGATGACCACCTGTAAAAAAAAGGGTAAATGGTAGTTAGAGAATGGATCACGAAGTTCAAGATGTCGCAGATGTGCAAACACAGTTCTCTTGGAGAGCACGGATGATGAAAAGTCGTTTAATCTTTATCTTGTTTGTCTGTGTGTAATTCGGTTTCCCCAGCTCCTCGTCTATTTCATCCATTCGATTGCACTCGATCCAGTTCGATTCCATTAGATTTCGTTCAATTTCACTCGGTTTGATTCCGAGGGACTGGACACGATTCAATTCGATTTCATTCGACGATTCAATTTTCACGTCAATTGCCAAGATTAGACTCGATTCCATTCCATATGGTGCAATTCCATTCAATCGATTCGACTGGGCTCGACGCGATTTGTGGAACCTAAATATTCTATAGACTATCAAAGCTTTCCTCCATTTACTTTATTGAGTGGGTAAAAATGACGCTGACACTAGTGACAGTATGCACAAGGTTCAACAATAATATTGTGACTTTTTTTACCTTATCAACTTGTAATCGCACAACTAATTTGCTTGGCTCTCCTTGACGGCAGTCGGTCGGATTAATCCAGTTATTTGTTCCTGCGACTTCACTGTTGCTGAGGTAGATCCGCACGTAATAAGAAGTGTAGTGGTACGAGTCACAATGGGGATAAATCAACACATATTCCAAGAACAAGGCCAACGGAAATTGGTACGTAATATCAGGGTTTGAGTGTGTGGTGTAATAACTCGAAGAGGTTGAGAGAAACAAATTAGCCAGAATTGAGTTGTCAGTGTCACATATCTTTGAATCATGCGAGTTTGTTCTTTCGCAATACGGTGTTCCAGTTGTACTCAAAATTATGCCATTGGGTGCTTGATACGATGTTTGGTAGTAGGGATATCCTAGGGATAAAGAATAAACAATTAAAGTAAATAACTGAGTAAAATTTTCACGCCGTTTCTCATTAAAACACCACATGCATGGCTAAGATGTAATTACGATGACAATGACAACAATAGTGACTTTAGGGAGTTTAAAAAAATGGCGACGGCTACAGCAACGACAACGGCACAAAACAATAATAGGGAGCTTAAGCAACGACGACGTCGACGGCAACGAGAACGTCACGAATTTGCATATTTAGTAAGCAAAAACAATATCTTTGCATGCCCTGTACGTGCGTTTTTCAATTTTGTCCATTTCTTTGCCGTCGTCAGCAAACCAACAATAGGGAGCTTAAGATCTACGACGACGACGGCAACAACAACGCCGCAAAACAATGATATCATTGGTTAAAAGAGCATAAATAATCGTGCTGCACGTGCAGCACGGATTTTAGGACGTATTCTTGCGGTACTCTGCGTAAGGACGACGTGAAATTACCAAATTTGAGGTATTGACGACAACGTGAGCATGCAAAAGATTATCTTTCATTCTCTATTTTCACTTTGTAACTACTCGTACTAATTTATTTTTAGGACACTTCGCCCAAATTGTAAGAAGTGAACGAGATAAGATAAACGCGAAAGAATTATGATAAAGAAAAGTGATATTTCGAAGTGAGGTTTTCGTTGAAGTCGCCGTCGTAGATGCCGTCGTAGATCTTAAGGTCCCTAATACAGCGACAGTGGCAGGGACAGCAACGACAACAATGTCAGTAGAAACGGCAATTTGGCAAAGCCAAAATGCGTTCTTGCAAAAGTAAACCCCCCACCCCGACGGAAACGTGCCCTTGTGAACCTCCAAGCAAAATTGAACTTTTTAGCATCATCTGGTTTTAAAAATTAAAAACTAAAGAGATTTGTTCTCCCGCCTCCACCACTCAAGAAAACAAAGGGCAACGTTGGAGAACTGATGAAATAAATGACGAAAGAAGACATTACCTGTTGGGTTGCCTGTAAGTTCTATTTCCTTAATCTCGTTAAGCCTTGATGGTGTTTTAGACCCATCTTCATTGTTGATTCTTAGAATGCGGTAAGGCTGACTGGCGTTTCTGTTGTTTTGAATATAAACCGTTCCTGCTCCTCCTCGTTCTGCCTGGCTTGTTCCTCCATGGCTTTGATATGACCCAATGAATGTGTAATTCCCGTTGTAGTACACAGCTATACGTCCACCAGCGCCACTGCCTCCGTACGGGCGAATACTCGAAGATCCAGATCCGCCGTTCACCGTTACATAGCCTTCACCATCGAAATTTAATGCACGGATAACGATGCTACCCCCCGCCCCACCGCCGCTCGGATTAACCGCATTTCCGGGTTCTCCATTCGCTTGCACTCGTCCCTCAAGTCTCAACATTTCCGAGATTTCAAACACAACGCGCCCTCCTCCTCGTCCACCTACCACGTGTAAGCCATCGCCTCCCCCGCTGCCATACTCCGTAGGCTCGTACATAGAGTCATAAGAATAAGAAGCCTGAAATGCGGCCGATCCCCGGCCTCCACGACCTCCGTGACCACCACCTCCAGCCCCAGTATTAAAGGAAGTCTGGCGCTTGCCAGCCCCTGGGCCACTTTGAGAGCCATATCCTCTGTAATCCGCCGTCACAGTGCCTGGTCATGACAAAAGAAAACAAAACGGAAGCGGATGAACAAGCGATTGGTGCCATTTTTTTCTTATAGAATAACACATCTAGAAGCAAAACTCACAAAAAGAATCAGTATACAAGATACTTGTGAGGCCGTGGATAGAGACATGAATTTATTCCTGCAACGGTTACAATATTTTCGGGAGCAAATCCCACGCGAGTTAGCAAAGGATAATTATTCGGTGTTTGAGTGGCCAATCAGACCGTCGCGCCTCCAACGCCATTCACAGTTTATAAAATTCACAGTATATAATACTAATTCACAGTATATAAAATTAGTATATAATACCCGGTAACTTAAGACCACTGTTTTAGTATATACTATTTTAAGATATCTGCAGGTATCGTACAACGTTTAAGAGAGAGAGAGAAAAATTTAGAATAAGAGAATTTTCATGCTTATACACCATATTGATCTCTCTGGTAAAGACGGATAGCATGCAAAAAAACCACACTGCAAGCAAGTCGGTTGTCTGTCAGTTACTCATACTAGCCTACATATAGAGCAGCAACTATAGTTAACAATTGTTAGCTCTTGTTTGGACGTGTATTGTTTATTTCCATATATTGTGATTTGGGCTAAAATGGATCATATGCCACAGCCAGTGAGTGGACAGAGTGAGATTTGAACCCGACGCACACGCATGCAAACCCAACGCCTGACCACAGGACAAGGTCGCCTCCAAAATTACTGTAAATTACTGGGCTCCACTGAAAATCTAACGTTACCATGGGCGTTGACCCTTATTTGAAACGATACAAATTTACCTGCAACATCAATAGTAGCATTGACCGAGTCCAGATAAAAATCATCAACGTTTGCTAGTCCACCAGCATTCACCACAAAGCGTATCATATGTAGACTCACTGGACCATGACCCGGAAGCTTAGTTGTGTGAAGCAGACCAAGTGACTTGATTGACAGATTGGTAAACCGGAAGTGACCAAGCTCCTCGCCAAGTGAGTTTCCGCCGGACCAAAGGAAAAGTTTTCCATTTCTGTCGATGGTGTAGTCCTCAGAGTCTAACAGCGTTCCGTTGATTTCCATATAGACTTCTCGCAATGACAACCTTCGAGGTACTTCTAAAGACGCGTTAAAATACACCAATGTGTTAATAGGAAAGTACAAATCAACAAACTTGAAGACAACGGACTGGAAACGCCCAATATGAAGCACGCCGCTTCGATCACCTCGAAGGGTGTGTGCGTAAAACGTCACATTCTCACGCGAAGCGTCTCCGTAGAAAGCCACGTGCGAGTTGCCGTGAAGATGAAATTCGTCCAGGGTGTATTTGTTGGCTTCATGTAGCCACGTGACTGCACCGATGTATTTTGTATCGCTGTATATTCCCTTCATAAGATGACGAAGCCTTCCTTGGGATTTATCCACAGCCCACGGGTAAGCTAATCCGTAGTTATTTATCTTCAAAACTCGGTATATCACTTTGCTCCCGTTTCTGGTCTCCAAATACACAGTTCCAGAGGCACCCGGTTCAACGCCACTGTCTCCTCCCTTTGTTGTGAGCGTTCCATTAAAATTAACCATAAATGTGTGGTAAATTGCTATGCGGCCACCTGAGCCCCCTCCTCCGTGACTGGGAGACCCCGACCCTCCTTTGGCACTGATGGTCCCGTAGCCGTCCAACTCTTCGCAGTCTATCCAGACACTACCACCACTGCCTCCCCCTGCTGTGCTAGGCGGAGGGCCGTCTTCTCCGTCTGCTGACAAATGTCCATCAAGAATCAAATGACGTGTGACAATCTTTATGGCCCCGCCTCCTTGTCCGCCAAGTCCACTTCGGGTAATCTGGTTTTTATACGGACCAACGGTGCTGGTGCGGTAATCACCGAAGTACAGGTTGCCTGACAGAGAAACAAATAGGTTCTTTAAAACGATTTTACCCAATGATAGCTTAACGAAAAAAAAAATGGATCGTAAGCAGTATTTATTACCGAACCAAAAGGAAAACCTTTTGTTCCATCTACGCATTTCTGTAAATTCTCAAAAGAGGTTTCATCAAAGCAGAGTCAAGTATATAAACTGACAGACTGCTATATTTCAACTCGTCGGAAAATGCCTGTAATTCATACGTTATTTATACCCTTGTTGTTGATTTAGTGATGAAATTTCAAAATGACAAGAAACAGTCCCATTTAGGTGCGGTTTGTGGAGTTGTTGCCTAATAAATACGGACAGTAATACGGACAGTGTGATACTTGAGCTCACGTACCACATTCACAGCCAATTTGTTGCAAAGGAAAGCTAATTAGGTTCTAATAGCACGCATTTCACAATGCTTAGACCGAGATGAATTTATTAGACCATTTTCGAATTCTCACGGTTGGACTGGATGTAGCATAGAATGGAGGCTAATGAGGGCAAATCTTTTCAAATGCAAATTAATTTGCCAGCATTAGCCTCCATTTCATGCTAAATCCAGTCCAACCGTTAGAATACGAAACTGGCCTATTGCTTGCATACTGATTGATTGCATGCACCTGTTCTGATTGGCTTAAGTGTGGTTTTACAACACTCAACTGAAAATCTCCGTGTGGACTAAATGATGTTATAAACTTCTTTCCACATACCATAATGCAAACCGTATCCTCCAGCGCTGCCATAATCGAAGGGTTTCATGTAATCACCGTAAAACTGACCCACCCGAGTTACTCCATTTCCCCGTCCTCCGGTCCCAGCGTAGCCAGCCCCTGTGGCGCCTGATGTGCTCCCGGTCCCTTGCCCAGGTCCCTCGGATGGCTCAAACTTGGTTCCAGATCGTCCCTCCTTTGTAACGTAACCAGCATGATTATGACTGAGTTTTCCTCCCGAATTTATCCTAAGCAAATGGTCAATTGAGATGTGTAGCTTATTGTTTGATTTGAAGTGACCACCACCAAAGATCTAGTGAAAGAAGGGAAGAAATAATATTATAGAATATAATTGTATGTGAGTTCTTCATAAACAGATGACCTAAATGACCCGTGAAGTTAAAGCACCAGTTATTCAAATTCTTATAGAAGAAGTTTAGCGAGTGATGCTTCGGAGACTTCAGTTAAAAATGAAGAATTTACTAATGACGAGGAAAACGAGGGCGACTCGGGAAGGTTGTTTTTAACTCCAAAGCCACAGAAATGTTTTAAAAAGAGTTCTTAATGTTTGCCATAGATGGAAACGCAGAACCTTGTTGACTCTGTTCTCTTTTTTGCGAATCACAGAATATTGGACTTTGCCACGCGAACGCGCTATTCTTAAAACAAACCTTTTTCTTCTTCATTTTAAGGGAGCATGTCTTTTTCTCGAGTTTTTTAATTCAGGAATTCTGTTCAAAGTGGATGTGTACGATAATTCATAACCCTGTAAAGTCTGGCCTTGAATCAAACGACAAGGTCTGGAACCCAAATACTCTTTTTTAAAGATATATATTCCCACTCTCAACTCTCAGGTCCATCCCGGCTCTACGAGTTCTGATAACTGAGTTTCCACTGTTATGTCGGACTAAACTAAATATAACACTCTCACCGTCAAGTTATAAAGAGACAAAACGCTCTCCAAGTTCTTGTCAGAAGAATGCAATTCGAACACTCCCCTGTCTTGGACGTGAAGGGACTGGAGTGAGTATTGCCCAGAGGCTGTGTCCTTGCCAAGACTGGAGTTTGAATCAGTAAAGAACGATCCGTGATCAAAGACGAATAAGTCTTGAACGCCCCAAATCTACAAAAACAAAATAGACAGAAACGTAAGTCAACATTTTTCACACGTCGTCTGCTGTTAGGAAGTTAGTACCCCACCTTCAAGATTTAACAAATTGATGTCAGTTTTTCATGCGTCTGTCCTGTTATTGATCATGAATTGCGTCATAACATTGTCAAAGTAGCTGTGGATCCAAGAGGTAGAGGGGTCAAAATTAAGTCAAAACACGAGAGGAAAGCGAGACAAAATGTGGGAAACTTCAATCTGACGCGAGCAATATCGCGTCATTATCGCATAAATTATAAATTTATGCCTTTCTCCCCTCCCAAAGGATAGGACCTTGTAAGCTAGTGGGCTGCATACCCGCGCTCGTTTACTGGGCACTAGGATAAAAACAGACAATCCCAGATGGAGTAAAATGGCTAAGGGCAAAGGCCCAAAGCCGATTTAATCATTCAAACTTTCTTGAATTTATTACAAAAATAATTGCTCTATAAAATGTGTTGAGCCCAGTAAAGGTGAGGGCACAAAAACGCAAAATAAACTAAACAAGATACCCTAAGGAAAAAGCGGACAGGCCAAGGGGAGGAGGAGGGATGTAAAAACGAAGTGTGATCCAGCGAGGAAAACAAGAATGAATAAATGCGTGCCTGCTTTGTAGCCTGGCCAAAAGTCATAACGAGCGGGGCTCAATACATTGAGGCAACCAAACACCCTGTCCAGGCCCCGCCGGTGTCCTATGCTATTACATAACAAAACTGTTGCATAACAATTCAAAGCACGTGCATTCCATGTTGCACAGTAGAAAGTAACTGAATTCCTCGGGAAGAAAGCCATAAAAATTCTATTCGCATAGCAAATAATCTCTTTTGTGACTGTCCGCTTATTGACCATAAAAATTAGCCGAGAATTTTTGCAGTCATTGTAAAATAATAAATTGAAAGTGTATGCATTATCGGCGGGCGCGTTTGCGGGCGCGTTAAGAGCAAAGAGGCTACGCAATATAGATTTGCAGAGCCAAGGCACGAAAAATCGGAAAACGTCTCCTTTTCGGTTACAGTCCATAGTCTACAAATGCCTGTGTTTTAACTCCCCAAGAGCTTCTCAAGTCGTACGCAAAAGTGAAAGAAAAACGATGAAAATTGAACTCTGGGCGTGTTTTCCTCATGTGGCCCCGAACTTTTGCTTGCTGCTTTCTACTTGGAAGTTACGAAATTTGACCGCGATTTGACGAAAAACACTTAAATACCAAGGAGTCACCAACGAGGATTTTGCATCCAGCCTTTCATCATTAATTATTGGTCCAGAGTCGTAATGTCCTTCTTCCCGGGAGAAAATGCTGCCTCTGTAATTATATTCAGTTTACAAATGGTTAGACTCTCAAGTCTCATCGAATGTGGATTATTGCGCATTGGACACGTATCACACCCTAGATATTAACACTGAATGACATGTCTAGCTGCATGTGGTCAGCCTGTCTAGATTACGTTTGAAAGGTGTCTAAGTGAATGAGACACGACAGCCAGAGGACAGGCAGAAGACAGACTTTTTGGCGAATACTAGAAACTCCTTAAAATACGATTCATTGATTGCAAGCAAGGAAGACATCACACAGGCTGTGATTTGACAATCTATCGTAATCAGTCAGCTATGGTATCATAACTGGCCATCAATCTTAAAGAAATGGCAATAAGGCCGGAAAGATATAAAAGGAACAATAAATGAGGAACAAACCTTTCCTGACGATTTAAAACTGACTGTCTGCAAGAATGCGCGCCTTGGCAGCATCATGCTTCCATTTTCGTAAACACGCAAGCCGAATGGGATGTCGGGATCAGTAACAGCAACAGAAAAATTTTGATTGTATCCTACATGAAGAAAGCCACTCTTGTCCCCATAAAGTCGGTCGGCGTGAAAGCCTACGTGGGCCTGCAAACCATTGAGTGGCATAACTGCAAGTTGAGCAGATCCCAGGACAAACACTTCGCTAAAGGTGTGATAATTGGTGCCGGCTGCTGGCTCTATCCATGTTCGCGCGCCGTCAAAACTTCTATGCTTGTACCTGTATAAGCAATGAGTGAAACAAACAAACTAAGGGAATGCCGATAGTATAAAAAAATTCTCAATACCACGTTGGTTGGGTGACGTACAGTCTGGCTGTTGCACTGAGCAAAACACTGAATGACTTATCCATCTATCTATCAAGGTGTAATGTTAAGTGCTATATCCACCTGTATCTATCTAAGTGCTATGCCTAATAATGAAAACGAGCCCACAACAAGAACAGAGAAACCGTCGCACTCTAACCAGGATGAAAATTGAACCAACGACCTCCGGATTAGGTCACCATTACCCTACCGAATGAGCCACAAGGTCAGACAGGAGCAGACAGTGGGAATGTGAGGTTTCATTTCACGGAAGTGAACAGGTAAAAGGAAAAAGGAGAGATACGCTTTTTCAAACGTTGGCCGCGTAGTACACCCATGTTAAAGTGTTATATATACCCATGTAATCTATCTGAGCGACAGTTTCTGTCTTTGTGTAGATCCGTTTTCGTCACTAGGGCTAACGTTCAGATGGATTATAGAAGGAAATACACTGTGATAGATTCTTCTGTTGATTTATAAGTGCTACGTGGCCAACGTTTGAAAAAGGTATCACAAGGTATCCCTTCTTTCACTCACTCACTCATTGACCGACCGGCTAACTGAAAAAATGACAGTCCGCCAGACAGACTCGGACAGATGATAAGCAGACTGACTGACTGACTGCTTTATTATTTGGCTGGCTGAATCAAATTGTAGTTAACCGACTGCCTGGCTAACTTGACTGTTCAATGAATGAAACATAAGCGGTACAGTACCTGTCTGATACCTCCTTTCCTTCCACAAATATTTCCAACTCAGTGAGACCCGATTTACTGCTGCTATGGTCCCCATACAGCTCAACAAAAACCCGAGTAGCATTTCGTCTGACAGGCATTTCAACATAGGATCCTTGGGTACAACCGTTTGACAATTGGACGTAATTACTTGTGACAGGCACGTCACTGACGCCATCATTTGTGGTAACCTGAGGACGAACATCTTTAGCAGTCAAAGATATTGAGCTTAACCGGAAGTAGGATAGAGGTAGCATTAGGGGTTAAAACAGGCACAATACTTTGATTAATCATAAAAATATGTCTCCAGACAATTAGCGTAGTCAGTTTTAAAAGCTCTGCTGAGGTAGTTTTGGTAATTTTAGATAAAAACTGGGCAAAAAGTTTATCAAATCACTAATTCTAACACGCCCAACATTCCTGCTAGCCCAAGATGTCATCCAAAACATTTCAGCAGGATGATCTAACCATATAAAAGTTTTTCCCGTCTTGTTTAAAGATACCGAAGAAGCGCACAATAGGCGAAGACGTTTTGATTAAAAGTTCCAAGTCTTTGTTATGCCAAGCACCGCAAAAATATGCAATAAAATGCATGCCCCACGTGCATCACGATCATTTTGCCAATTTTAACTAATGATATTCTTGTTTTGTTGCGTTGTCATTGCCGTGGCCGTCGGTCGTTTCTTAAACCCTCGAACCTTAATAGCAGTTAAAAAAACGCCGACGGTAACGGTGGTTTCTTTGAAAAGACGACGACGGCCAAGGAAACGACAACACCATCCACAAAACTATAATATCATTGGTTAAAAGAGGAAAAATAATCGTGCTGCACGTGCGGTACGCATTTTATCACATGTTTTTTGCGGAAATTCTGCATAACGACGTGTAATCACCATATTTGAGGTTTTAACGATGTCACGTTCCCTAGATCTAACCCTCTCAGGTCAAATCGGTCAGTTTTGAAAGTGAGTAATGGCGGACGGTGAAATCCAAAACTTACACTGTAAGTACAAATTGCCATTCAGGTGTTACGCAAACACACTTTCAAAATCTGAAGAAAAAAGGAAATACCTTTCTTACGGACGGATTTGAAGTAAAGAGCGAGACTGAAAGATTCACTGTAGTTTGTCCTCGTTGTCGTCAAAACCTCAAATTTGGTAATTTCACGTAGTAGTTTCGACGAGTACGGGAGAGAAATGTTCAAAACTGCGTGCCGCACGTGCAGCACGATCATTTTGGTGTTTTCAACCGATAATATTACTGCTTTTTGGCGTTGTCGTTGCCGTAGCCGTTGTCGTTTCTTAAACTCCCTATTTTACTCTAAAACTCGTAAACTCGTAAACTACTTTCTGAAATCCCATAATACACTTCTTTTACCCCCTTCCCCCCCCCACCCCCCCAAAAAAAAATGCATAGGCATTGTTTTCGATTTCTCCCAAGAGAAATCGAAAACAATGATTATGCAAAATTTGGGGGGGCTAACAAGATGTATTATGGGATTTGAGAAAGTAGACAATTCTTTTTAGAAAACAAGGAATGAAAAGTGATATTTCGAGGATGTCGCCATCACCCTAATAGAGAGCTTTAGATTCTAGGACGAGAACGACTACGAGTACGAGATTTTCTCAATGAACAACAGTGAGCGCGCGCTAACCAGCGTCATGGCGGGAAAAACGTGATACCGTCGTCATTTTAGTACGAGGTTTTGCAAGAATGTCGTCGTATCAAAACAAGTCAACAACACGGTAGCAGTTTTGGCATTTTTCGATCAGCAAAAAAGGTTAAGTTACCAGCAATAAAAATAACTGAGGAACCTACACTGCTGACAAAGAGTAAGATTAATCGTCCGGGTTATGAATCTTCTCAGAATTTTCGCTAAAACCGGGCAGTCAAATATCGTACTCGTTCTCGTTCTCGTCCTAGAATCTAAAGGTCCCTAATAACCAAGTGCACCCTGCCTCAAAGAGAGACAACGGTTCTCTGGTCAAGAGTTCAACCTATAATCCTAATTAGACTTACAAATCTTCGCTTGGAGCTATTGCAGGTCACCACTGAATTAGGTTCAGGAGGAAGTCATATAAAGGAATCTTTGCTGACGTCAATATTTACATTTTGTTTCATTAAACGTTTGACTTTGCTAACAGAATGCAGAGGTCAACTATCAATAGAGTTATTTCCGCAGAGTTATGACTTAGAGTTAGAGTTAACGACTGCCAAAATCCTGAATTCACGATTTTGGACTGCCAAAATCATGAATTCACGATTTTGGACTGCCAAAAATCCTGAATTCAAGATTTTGGACTGCCAAAATCCTGAATTCATGATTTTGGACTGCCAAAATCCTGAATGCCAAAATCCTGAATTCAGGATTTTGGCAGTCCAAAATCGTGAATTCAGGATTTTGGAAACTTATCTCTAACTCTACGACATAACTCTATGAAAATAACTCTAAGAATAGCTGTCCCCCAGAATGCATCATACTATTTACATGTTTACTTCAAAAGGTAAAAGAAACTAGTTTAACTTAGTTAAATCTCCACTTTAAAGCGTTTTAGCTTTGATAAAGAGTTCAGGAGGAAGCCATATTAACGAGAGAAGACTAAATTTCCATTCATTTCTAAAATAGTTAACAGTTCTACTCACGCGGAATTTGGGCCGAGCTCCAGTGCAGTATGGGTACAGTCTTATGTGGTTGATAAACATGGACGCCTTCAAATCAAATGTCAGCTTTGTGTACTGACAGTTTGATAAATAGAAATCACATTCACCGGTAGACAATACTTGGTCAAACAAATGCGCAATAGCCCATACTTGACAACTGTGACACGGAGTACAAGAATAACAACCACAGGGGTACAGACTGCAGCTTGATGTAACAGTCACACCATTTGGTGCTGTATATGTTTGAGATCGGCTTGGGCTACCACCTGACAGGTCTAAAAGGCGACCGTTGTTCGGAATCTCGTCGTCAAGAGATCGCTGCTCATTATTATCAACACGAAGCGTTGAAAATCCACTTCCAGTATGTTTGAGATAAGCAGTCCCAGCAGCACCGGCTTCTGCACCGGGAGTAGCACTACCACCACTGGTGTCAAACTTTCCTCTATAAGGGTGGTGTGTGTCATTGTTGCCGTAATAAACTGCGATACGACCACCCGAACCTCCGCCTGAGCCTGTACTTCCACTGCCACCACGTGATTGTATTATGCCTGTATGGCTGCCGGACAGAACCTGCGTGTGAATTAAGATGCTTCCACCACTTCCCCCACCAGAAGCGATGCTGAAGTCCCGGCTGTTTACCAAGATACCACCATCAACCTAACAATAAAAAATCAACTTGTCTTTGGCATATTCGGTCACTTTCTTCTTTTTGATGGGGAACCTTACCCTAGCAAGTAGACTATCACTCAAGCATGATCAACAGAGACAAATGTCTGTACTTCCGTTCGTTGTCATGTCACTAACCCAAACCACGTGAATACTATCCTCATGTCAAAACCATGGCCGCCACAGTTTTCTCATTTTAAAAACGTTTTATTGTTATTATATTTATTATTATTAATTATGTAAACAGCACTGAAATCAAATTTATATCATTTTTTTTAAAGTGGTACTATGATCAAAAAATCATTTCCCTTTTTTCTTCAGATTTTGAAAGTGTGTTTGCGTAACTCCTGAATGGCAATTTTTACTTACAGTGTAAGTTTTGGATTTCACGGTCCGCCATTACTCACGTTCAAAACTGACCGATTTGACCTGAGAGGGTTAGATCTAGGGAACGTGACGTCATTTAATAACTGGCTTAAAATTTCAGCGTATAAAGCAGCTTATTACATAGGCAAAACACGACTTTAAAAGTCTGAAAGCCCGAAATTCCGGTGCTTCATATGAATTCTGCCGTGTACACACGCATTGCACTCTTAAACTAGTGAGTCTTTGCAATCATTTTCTCCTCGATCCAGCTCTCTCAAGATTTCAAAAATGGCAATGCCGGACCATTAAATAGGAAAATCCCTTTTTCAAATCAAGGGTCAAATCTTGGGTCACTTAGTGTTTAGTTAACATAGTTTTGAAATCCAAAGAAAAAAAGATTGGATGTTTTGGTCATAGTACCACTTTAAGGACGTTCGCGCGAAAATTTTTTAACATTGATTTTTTTCTGAAACTTTTACCACTGTATGTGTCAGAAATGTAAAAAAAATGGGGGGTCACCGACTTCGTTTTGGAGAGAACATGCCCGGAAAACACCTAAAATGTGACAAAATCGGGCTTCGTTAGCGAATAAGGCCAGTGTCTGTAAACCCAAATTTATTGCAATCAAATCTTTGAAGTGAAATCTTCTCTGCCAAATATTATTTAAGTGGACTTATTAAGTGAATTTAGTCAACTGGTGAGGTTCCTTAAAGATCAAGTTCGCATTTAGCGACCACAGTTTCACGCGCCTTGCAGCCGCAAGATGGCAGGATTTGATGTCCCGTGAGCAGAAATCTTGAAATTTTTTTAACTTCCCACATTGATTTTTTGTTCATTTTTGGACAACGTGGAGAGAAATGTAAATAAAATCCGTTTCTGGAAAGAAAAATAGGGGTCACCGAACGTCCAAGACCGTTAAATCCAGGCAAAGCTATAGCAATGGAATTTTACCTATCATTTCTCATTTTATTACTTAGCGCGCGCGCTCGTGTATGACGTGGCGTGTGCATTTGCGTGCGCAGTAAGGATGCGCAGAAACAATTGGCGCGAACGTCCTTAAATAGTTACTTTACTACAAGGCAATACAATACAATACAATACAATACAATACAATACAATACAATGCATTACAATAGAGCAACAATAAATTAGGGAAATGAGATGTTGATAGAACCCACTGGGAACTCGGAAAAAATCCGAGCCCCAGATGGGATTCGAACCCACGACCCTCCGTGATCTAGTCGGATGCTCTAACCACTGAGATACTGGAGACTCTATGGCGAGCAAGGGTGAAATGTGGGTCACGGAGCGTCGTGGGTTCGAATCTCATCTGGGGCTCGGATTTTTTCCGAGTTCCCAGTGGGTTCTATCAACATCTCATTTGTCATGTGAATAAATTAGGGTTAACAATAAATAAGAACTTAACTACAAAAAACAGACTGTGATGAATATTGCATATAATATATAGAATATCATACCTGTAACGTATGTTGAACTTCAATACTTAAAATCCCACCACCTTTCCCTCCGCTTCCATCACCACCACTTCCGTAGTCTCTCGGATAGTACAAATTTCCGTACGGTAGGCCCTTCTTCATCCGGCATGTGTGATAACCCCCACAACTTCCTCTACCACCAGTTCCACCATGCCCTGCGCCCCCTCGCTGCCAGTTGTTCGTTCGCAAGCCTCCTGGTCCTTTGGTTGCTAAGTAACCGCCATCGTTGGCATCAATATTGCCACCGTCATCAACGGTCAGGTTGACAGCCGATATATTCATATTGACCGTGTTGATTGCAGCTCCGCCTTCAACTGTCAGGACTTTAGCTTGTAAAACAAATGGATCGTTATGAGCGTTGGGACTGTGGGTTCGAATCTGTGATCTAGCCATGATTCTAACAGTCTCGTTGAACTTGTAAGTGCGCTGAATCCTCTCCCCAGTCGAACCAGTTAAGTAGCAGTGAAGTGCTCCGCCGTTCAGGATTGTGAGATTTCGTATGTGATCAAGTGTTCCTTCCACGTGCACTGCGACATTGTTCATCTCAGAAATTGGTGCAAGTCCAAGGTACCCGCCCTCGTAGATGTACGCGCTAAAAGGAATATCTAAAAACAGGCGATGCAAATTCAGGACTTGGTTTTGCGAGAGGTGTATCATTCCTGAGCGATCCCCGATCATGTACCGAAAGAACAACGAAGCGGGACGATTCACCGGCTCGGTTAAGATCGCCAAGTGAGCTCCTCCGTATATTTGTAACTCCTCAAAGTGAAAATCATGAGTGCCGTTAGCAAAATGATGGCTCCCTGACTCCGGCAAGATCCAAGCACGACATCCGTCTTGTGAGAGATCATTATAGTCTGATATTCTTGTTTGGAGAGGGTGTTGCCCACCATTATCAACCAGCAGGGTCCTATGGGTATGAACCAGGTGATAAAGAAATGCGGTCCCAGGCCCTCCAGCTTCAGTATTAACTGCCCCGCCCTTGGAACCGCCTCGAACCTGGAAGGACCCTGTGTAGGTCGTGTTTTCGGAGAAATAAACAGCTATCCTTCCACCAGCTCCTCCCCCAGAGTTGCTACCACCGTCACCACCAATTACTGTGATGCTTCCAGTTCCTTACAAAACAACAATATTTTAACAAAGCATTATTTCAAATAACATTTCAAAAAATCATTATAACAGCCCGCCTAACAAGTAAAGTAAAATTGAGTAAACATTATACAAAATTATTTTCAAGCCCGCAGCTTGAGGAGCCTGCCTTTTTAAAGAAGGCATCAATTCAAATGAAGTTAACTTCGTTAAGACACGTCCACCCAGCTGGAAAGAAATAATCATTTGGCTGATTGAATTACAAGCTTGGTGGAGATGAAATCGGGACAGAGGAATGGTAGTCCATTCCATATTTTCATATTCTCTTTATTGTTGGTGCAGGTCCGCGGTTTCACGAGATCAAGCTTCGCAAAAAAAATCTACCTTTAAGAGAACTGAAAAATTTACGTCCCTCAGGTAAAAGATACGCATAAATGTTAAATGCCAAATCGCATGAAGCACTTTCTCCTCAGATGAAGACTCTCTTTGCTAAGCCAACCTATCGCACATGCTTATCACTTAAAAAATCGGCCGGAGTTAAGATCTCCTACCTTTCATCCGATAGCAGTGCATCCAGATACTCCCTCCGCTGCCTCCTCCGCTACCAGAGTCCCCGCCAGGGTCCGCGTTTGCCGTGACTTCCCCATCAATTTGAATGACATTCGTGACATTAAACCAGATAACACCGCCTCCTC
The DNA here is from genome assembly GCA_949126865.1 of Montipora capitata. NCBI lineage: Eukaryota > Metazoa > Cnidaria > Anthozoa > Scleractinia > Acroporidae > Montipora > Montipora capitata. Next base: position 5,530,226 of record OX421452.1, on the reverse strand, counting down.
TTCCAGAGTTTTGTCCGCCACCAGAACTTCCGAAAACTACGGGCTCATAGAGATCACCATATGCCGCTCCAACTGCCGGCATGTGCATTCCCCGTCCACCTCTTCCACCGTACCCAGCTCCGGAGGAACCGTGAATATTGGATGAACCAATACCAGGATTGATTATACCGTGAAGTCCCGATCCTTGAGGGTGAGTCCTAGCCAACAAAGTCAACAGGGCAAGACAAAACATTAATTTGAAAATAGAATAAAAATTTAACTGATTGTAGCTTTTAACTGAAATGATTATGATTGAAACTGAAACTACTTTTCACTTTTTCCGCATGTGTTTCCGTAGGGTTCAAATTCGTGTGCTGAGACTAAGCAATGCAGTTTGTTTAAAACTGCCCAGATAATGCATCAAGCGTTTAATCTGTAAAACGACTCATTACCGATGGACGGGCAAGTTAGAATTATATAGTGATCTGATGTATGATTTGTTACTAGTTCTGGATTGGTGCTTCCTTGCAATCTTTCTTTTTCCTATCTCAGTTACTTATGACCACTACCAAGCCGTTAAGTATTAATTGTCTGAATTTGTCATGCTTGTTTAGTCTCGCTACTCGGTAATTGGGAAATAAAGCTTCTCTGATGTGCAAAGGACAGGAACTCTTAGAATACGTCCTAAATAATAAAATAATATCTTTATTTAACCACGTGTCACCTAGGAGCTACACAACCCGTTTAAACGTCGACATGAAATCGAAAAAGACACTGCTTTTTGACGAGAGGGGAAAAGGAATTACAAGGAGAAAAAACCGCTCGGAGCAGAGAGAACCAACAAACTCAACCCACCTACGACGTTAAGTCTGGAAATCGAACTCAGGCCACATTGGTGGGACAAGGAAAGGTTACATTTATACAAACGTTGGCCGTGTAGCATATTTTTTTAAACAGAGTTAACTGACTTTAACATCTTCAGTTCCCACGGCCTGCTCCCGTCTGACCTTGTAGCTCAGTCGGTAGAGCGGCGGAGATCTAACCCGAAGGTCGTGGGTTCAATTCCCACCCTGGTCAGAGTTTTTCTCTGTCCTTGTGTGCGCCCATTTCCATCAGTAGGGCTAACGCTCACATGGTTCATATGGGATAGAAATCTAGCACTTCACATTACACATTGGTGGGAGACGAGTGCTCTCACCACTGCGCCATCTCTGCTCCAAGGGTTTCTTGAGGTCTCCTCCCTACTTATTCAGTTTCTTATCCTAATATTATTTATTACACGTGTCGGTGGTGAATAAGTGTTGACTTGTTCAAAACTCAATATTTTGAAAATATATTTGGATCTGAATTAATTGGAAAGACAGCCATACGGAGATCATAATAAAAATTACCTGTTATATCCCTGTCCGTTAGCCGTCATCAGTCCGCCATCGTCTATCGTAATATTCTCCCCGCGTATAGTCATCCTTGTGCCGTGGAATAATCCACCTCCTTCGATAAAGAACGCTCGTGCAATAATCGTGATTCCATAGTGAATAATTGGAGAAGTAAAAGCGCGCATAACGCCATTATCCTGCACTCGCACGGCGTCAAACTCGAACGAACTGTTGGTTTGATTTGCCGTTCTTCCACCGTCGTACATCCAAAATGCACCGCCATGATGTAACGTTAGGTTTTGAATGTGGTCGACCATGCCGGAGATATACAAAGTCACACCATGGACTTCGGTGTACGGAGCCAGACCGAGGTAACCGCCAGCATAAACGTGCACGCTGAAGGGAACGTCTATTTCCGGTCGGTGTAAATCCATGACTTGATTTTCGGAAACGTGGAGAGTCCCGGTGCGATCTCCAATCATGTAACGGAAGAATAACGACGCATTCCGGCCAACAGGCTCGGTGATCAAAGCTAGATGGCCTCCCCCATAGATTTGAAGTTCTTCGAAGTGAAAATCACGACCCTTCCCGGCAAAATCGTGATTTGCTGACTGCGGTAGGATCCAAGCTCGGCAGCCATCGCGTGTCAAGTCATTATAGTCTGCTATGGCTGATACCAGCGGTTTCTGTCCTCCGTTATGGATGAGCAGTGTGCGATGTGTGTGGATCATGTGATAAAGAAATACCGTACCCGGTCCTCCCGCTTCAGCCTTGCACAAATCCTCTCTTCCAATCTGACATCCAAGAGCCGCTCCACCTCTTGCTTCATACACGAAGTAGGTTGATGTCTCATTGACCTCAAAGTAAATTGCTATCCTCCCGCCTGCTCCCCCTCCCCCAGGGGCTCCACTGTAGGGGGATCCACCTCCTCCATTAGCAGCTATTCTTCCATAACCCTTGATTTTCTTACAGTACATCCAGATACTTCCGCCACTGCCACCACCACTTCCGGGCAACGATGTTGCATCTTCGCCATTGGCCGATACTAATCCATCAATATCAATCAATCCAGTGACGTTCATCCATAACATGCCCCCGCCATTACCCCCTCGGGAACTGGATGATCCTTTGCCACCCGCGCTTCCAAATATGTAAGGTTCATACAGATCACCGTAGGCAAAACCAGTGTTTGGGGTACCACCAGTCAAGCTTCCCCGACCACCACTCCCACCATGTCCAGCTCCTGATGCTCCATTAGCGTCAATACCATGACCAGGATTTATAGTTCCATGGATACCGTTGCCTTGGTAACCATGTGACGTATTGTAACCCAGGCCATCAGCGATCAAAGAGCCGCCGTCGTCGATGGTGACGTTTTCCGAGATGAATATGAGGCGCGATCCTCGTACGAGTCCACCTCCTTCAATAAACACAGCGCGGGTTGTGAAAATGAGATCTGGGTCTTTGACTGGTGATGTAACACAATGAATGGCTCCAGTGTCTTGAACGCGGATGGTATCAAACTCATACTGGTTCTCTTTGACACGATTCTCTGTTCTCCCTCCGTGATTCAGCCACAGATCGCCTCCATGATGAATCGTCACATTCTCAATGTAAGCAAGAACACCACGCACGATAACTTCAACGCCATGAATTTGTGTGTATGGAGCGAGACCAAGAAAACCTCCGCTGTAGATTTGAGCGCTGAAAGGAAGATCGATCTCGGGTCTTTTCAAATCCATGACTTGCTTATCTCCAATGTGGATCATTCCGCTCCTATCTCCGATCATGTATTTGAAGAAAAGCGAAACGTTCCTTGTATCGTTTCCAGCGTGGGGCCATATACCCATGTGAGCCTTGTTGTAAATTTGCAACTCTTCGAAATGAAAATTATGTTTGTGGTCTGCAAAATGGTGGATTCCTGACTCCGGCATTATCCAAGCTTTTCCACCTTGGATAAAAAAAAAAAGTCAACGTGAAAACCGTTTTCCAAGGCCCTTGATTTATTATTTTAAAAATCACAATCTTTGCCCCTTCGACACGCAAGATGCTCTTTGTTTGACGTTAAATGACCGGACATGGATCCGGCTAAAAACAGGGCCACTTTGGTGTAACTCCAAATGAAATAAATATAAGTATACCTTTCGCCTTTGGTGTACTTCCTTTAGAGTTTTCGGCACTCTTCTCATCTTAGTTTGTCAAAAACATGCTTAGGATTAAGACAACCTTACAACAGACGTTCAAGAGTCGTGCGCTTGTATTCAGTGGTCCAAAGTTATGATGCACTACAACTAAGTTGCATGCAAAAGTGGTAAGTAAAAATTGTACAATCTAAATTGTCCTTAAGTTGTCGTATTTAAGGCCTCTTAATCTAACCAAGCAACTCGGCCTGGCCAGGATTAAAATCCACCAGTATTCACCTCATTGAATAATTGTTACTTACATTCAAACTATTGGTTAAGGTAAGAATGACAAAAAAATGACGAGACCGTGGACTCCGTCGTCAGTTGAAGCTGACTGACAACACCGTTTCAGGTGAAAGAGAGATTAAGGGATTCTCGTACTAACCTGGACAATTTAAGCAATTGTGTCTTATAGACACCTGAAAAATTGAGATGGTTTCAATGGGATTCGAACCCATGAACTCCGCGATGCCGGTAAAAGGCTTTACCAGCTGAGCTATGAAATCACCGACACAGTTGGGAGCAGGTCAATTTGTTGGGCTCATGTATACCCGTGAAAGGACTCGCTGAAATACTTGCATATATTTGAAAAGCGGCTTATAGACGAAAGAGAGAAGCGATCCTCGCACTTATCAGGGTAATTCCTTTCACGGAAACAAATGAGCCCAACAAATTGACGTTCTCTCAATTGAGTGGCTTCATAGCGGAGCTCGGGCACGAAAAGCGCGAAAGCGGAGCACCATGGGTAAGATTTTTTGGGAAATCTATCGATGCAAGAAATTTTGGTTATGACGTCAGCGTACGCCCGTCCGTCCTCCTGTACAGACTGTCTGGGTGGAGGTGGAGAGGTATGACAGCCTCTGGGGATGGGGGTGTACGGGCAATTTTTCTTGGCGGGAAATCCCGTGGCAGCGTTGCATTTGGTAACCCGCGTTTTTCTGGCGGAAAATCATATTATGCTCAAATCAAAGCCAGTTTAGCTAAACGATTTGTGTTGGTTCTAAAGGTTTAAAATTAATCTACACAAAAACAAAGGGAAGACAGCTATCTTGCCAACAGGTAGCAGCAGAGTAAATGCAACAGGCAGAGGACAGGGTTTATGTGAAGAGCAAAGGGAAAGGGGTCTGGAGAGGGCAAGAATGAACAGGCAAGGAGCTAGAGAACAGGATCGCCAAAGGGAATGAGTTAAAAAAGACACTGACATAGGAGGCAAAATTGTAACGAAGAACGTCGCCAAGTGGAACGAGAGAGGTCTAGAATCAACACGAAAGGCAACGTGAAAGAGAAATTCAGAAGCGGAAGGAACGGCAGCAAAACAACAACTTGTTTACAGAAAGTTAGTAAACGTATTTTCACATCAGATAAAAAAAGCGCGATGAGCAAGTTTTATAGCCTTAAGCAAGTAAGCTATAATTTCATAAGCTAACCACAAGATTCCTATTCCATTTCTTCTTTGTGCAATAATATTTGCAAAATCCCTGTTTTAATTAAACGCTCTTTCAAATTCCGCGGTGTTGGATTTTGTCAAAAACGTGTCCAATCAAGTAGCGTTGCCGGTCAAGTGGTCAATAATTGGAGTTGCTTTGTCCCGCTGTTCTTCACATTTTCAACTTCATTACGCCCGTGGCCAAAGGACGTTATCCTGTTTTAGGTGGATCTTCATTGACAGTTTAGTTTCTGTATGTTATGGTTTGTAAACCTCTGCAATGTGTCTTTTTGTTTTAAGTGCATGAAGAACATATAATAAATTTCGGCGTTGCCCGTTTTGACAGAGATAGTGCAGTTTGCGAGGGAAAACACAATTTAAAAGACGTCATTTTGTTCTCGTGATTTAGTTAACTCACCCGGAAGTATGATTTTTATTTTTGTGGATCGATGCGTTCTTTGAGCGAATAAATAACCCGGGAGCTCCGCTTTTAGGCTAGGCTAAATCTATTCATTATTCCACCATTACGCCATTTTACCATATTTGGTCAAGAGAACGCGCAAAATATGAGACGTTAATACACTGTAGTGTTTTGCGGTTTGACCGGTTTAGAACAGAGTAAATACGGACGGAACGGGAGTTTTTCAATGAAGAGTTTGTTTTCAACATGATGCAAAGACTGAGAATTTAGAGAATTTGGTTTGTGATCGCTTGTCACTCGTCATTTCGTTTATCCAATCAAATGACGACATTTGGCTGGCGTTTGTGCTGTTTACATCGTTCGCACGTGCCCTGAAGGACAGATGATGTTTTTTTTTTTTAAACACTCTTACCAAATAAAATTGAAGCAAAATAGCACATTTTTGTAGTGGAATTATAAATCTCTTATTCGATGGTCTAACATATAATACTCGCGGACATTTTGCTCATTGCTCGTATTTTTCCTCGCCCCTGCGGGGCTCGGAAAAATACTACGCAACTCGCAAAAATATCCGCGCCTATTATACGTTAAACCATCGAATAAGATGTATGTATTTACCTTCTTCGTCTAATTTTGCGTAGTTTATGTGTTTATTTAGTGGTTTTCCGCCGTCATTATCAATAAGCAATGTTCGATGGGTGTGGACCAAGTGATACAGGAACACAGTCCCGGGTCCTCCATTCTCCACATTCTCCAGTCCTCCCTTTGCTTTCCCTCCGTGCGCTCGGTAACTAGATAGAAAGAAACCACCGCATTACTATAAAAGGCAAGTCACAAGTCATCTGAACACACAAGTCATCTGAACGCAGGCAACTTTAAAACTAGTTCATTGCGTGTCTTGAACTCTGACTCGTAAATCATCATTTCTATTTATTTGACTTCCAATTTGACTTCCTTATCTCAGAACATCAAGTTTAACAGGGCCTGGTTTCCAACAGAGCGTATGAACAATAAAGTACTGACGAGCAGGACCTTGTATTTACCGTGCAATGCTTATTACCTGAAGTATGAGAAAGTATCATTCTGATAAAAGTAAACGGCAATTCTTCCTCCTGCGCCTCCTCCGCCGTGGTGATATGAAGCCTCGGGAGATGATCCTCCATTTGCTGTGATCGTTCCGTAGCCTTTGATGACGTTACAGTGAATCCAGATGCTGCCACCACTACCCCCTCCCCCCTCAGGAAGGGAATCAGTACCATCAGCAGAAAGGACTCCATCGATTTCCAAAAGGTAAGTTACGTTCAAAAAGATTGTTCCACCCCCAACACCTGAAGCACAATTCGAGTCAAAATACATTGTAAAGCGTTTTTATATCTAATTCCTGAAGCAAACTCGCAACCGCTTCGATATGCTCCATGTTTTTCTTAAGAATCTTTCACTAAACGTTTAACCAGTTAAAGCCAGTCAAAGATAGAGCGGTTTTCAATTGAGTTTCGAAAGTAATTAGCGAATAGGCCATTTCCGAGTTCATGTCTGCCTCCCCGTCAAAGCGAGTCTAAGTGCGAAGTTTTTCTTATGAAAATTAGTTTTCATTCATATGTAAAGTAGAACTAATTACCATCACAAAAACTTCGCACTTAGACTCGCTTTGAAGAGGAGGCAGACATGAACTCGGAAATGGCCTTGCATTACTTCACTCAGAGATTGGTTCAAAGTTCTCGCGTCATTTTTTCAACCAATCAGCTACGTGTAATTACTTCGAGTTTTGATTGGTTTACTGGATTGTCTCCGTCCTTTTTGATTGGCAAAAGTCATTCCTTTGGTTTTGGCTTTACGACACCCCATTGAAACTCGCTCTATCCAACGCGAAGTGCCCTTTATAGTCTAA
>OX421452.1:5505453-5515453 GCA_949126865.1 Montipora capitata | reverse complement strand
CGCGTTCCTCGTATATGAAGCGTCCTTCTTTTACCTGGTAATGTTGGGATGAAGAGCCAAGTGCGCTTTTCTCAAAATATGCACCTCCTCCAACTCATATTCTGCACCAATGGGCTGCAGCCACGCCCTTCCACTGTCTGTTTCAGGCGAAGTGAAATCCGATATCTCCGTGGTTCGCGGACCCAAATTATTGTTGTCAAAGATTAGTGTCCTGTTGTTTACACCATGCTGGGTGTCCTGTGCAAACAAAAAGAAGTAAGGCCTTGGTCACACAAGCGAAACAAGCATCGCAATTTCAAACCGTATGCATAGTCGCACCAGTCCTATGAACAAGTGTGAATCATTACAGCCTGAGGCGAAGTAAGTTCCCTTAGCATGTTTTGTTGCTCATTTCATTTTGCATCAATAGTCAACAATAACCCACTTCGGAATATACCATAATACTCTTTCTTTGTCCCCCAAATTTTGCATAACCATTGTTTTTGTTTTCTCTTGGGACCATTGTAAGTCCCAAGAGAAACTGGAAACAATGCTTATGCAAAATTTGGGGGGACACTGACAGAGCATTATGGTATTTTCCGAAGTGGGCTGTAGGACACGGAGTCCTTTGCACATCTCGACCTCCGAGCGTTTACCCTCCCAAATTTGACCACAGAGGACAGACCACAACATCGGGAACTAAATGCCCGGTTCTTTGCGAATAGTGTGAGCCGTGGGATTTTTGGGTTGTGAGACGGGGCCTACGGTTTATCGTCCTTATCCGAGAAGAATAGAGAGCCCAACCAAGGCAGGACTTTCTCCTCAGTTATTTAAAGACCGTGACTTCTGGTCCAGCCGGATTTAACATCCCATGTTTGATCAGCATGATAAGAATTAGTGATGTAAATCTTGATTCATGAAGTTGCTTCTTGCTTCGTGGATACGACAAATCAATACATTCTAGATTCTCAGCGTCGCTATAGTAAGAGGCTCATATGAGGCAATTATGTCCAGAAATTCACCTTTTCACATGAAAATCAAATTTTGAGAAACATCTAAACAAACATTACCTACTTACAACAATAGTGATATGGACTGCTTACAAACATTGACATTAAATATACTAGATTACAAATTTGCAAACCATAGAACAAAAGAAGTTATCGTTTGTGGTAGCTTACTACAGTTTTAATGGATATAACAGCCCAACTTCTAACTCTATTGAATAATGTCCCAAGATGTTTTTCATTCTCTATTTACAGTTTGCTTAAGTCCTTTGCCACTCTATGTAAAAATTGAACAATTAAACGTAAACAAATGGCCAAAATGAACGACCGAGTACCTAAGGAGAGACTGGGCGCTAGTAGTTTAAATCACGTTTTTCTCAAAATCTACACGTATGACCCCCCCCCCCCCCCCCCTCAAAATTCCAGAAATAAGAAATTGGCTCTGATTCAGCATTCATGCAAAGTAAAATAAAAATCTGTAAGGCACATTTTTCGCAAACTAAGAAAATGCGAAATCAAAATTAGCTCAAAATCTAGTCTGGTTTCTAGTTCCTAGTTTCTCGTAATCAAATTTCGCGAAAGTGTTGGTTCTTTTGTTGGCGCAATGTTGGAACCGTTTGAGCGGCCTCCGCACAACTTTGTTTATGCGTCCAACATTCGTTGGTCAAATGTTGAAACTGTTTAAGGGGGCCTTAACGATGAACATTACTGCTTGGATAACGATAGGTTGTTTTTCGGTTACTGTTACGTGAACTGTTTATGTTTGCGTACAAAATAAAGTTAGATTGAAATGAAGAGATGATATTTTGGAATGGTGACTTGGAGATACTCGGAAAATATCCCAGTCCTCCTTTACAGGAGTCGAACCTACGACCTTCCGATTACTAGTTCGGATGCTTAGCCACTGTGCTATAGGAGCCACTGGTGGAGCTAGGACTCGGGGATACTCGGAAAAATCCGAGTGCTCCTTTCCAGGAGTCGAACCTACGACCTTCCGATTACTAGTTCGGATGCTTAGCCACTGTGCTATAGGAGCCACTGGTGGAGCTAGGACTCGGGGATACTCGGAAAAATCCGAGTGCTCCTTTCCAGGAGTCGAACCTACGACCTTCCGATTACTAGTTCGGATGCTTAGCCACTGTGCTATAGGAGCCACTGGTGGAGCTAGGACTCGGGGATACTCGGAAAATATCCCAGTCCTCCTTTACAGGAGTCGAACCTACGACCTTCCGATTACTAGTTCGGATGCTTAGCCACTGTGCTATAGGAGCCACTGGTGGAGCTAGGACTCGGGGATACTCGGAAAATATCCCAGTCCTCCTTTACAGGAGTCGAACCTACGACCTTCCGATTACTAGTTCGGATGCTTAGCCACTGTGCTATAGGAGCCACTGGTGGAGCTAGGACTCGGGGATACTCGGAAAAATCCGAGTGCTCCTTTCCAGGAGTCGAACCTACGACCTTCCGATTACTAGTTCGGATACTCTGCCACTGAGCTATAGGAGACTCATGGGGGTTAGGTCATTAAACCAGGATCAGGTAATTGTCCGCTAGGACCGAACTTATCGAAACGGTGCATTCTCGCTGCTGAAATAAATGACTGAAATGGAAATTGTTCACCCGGTAGATGAAATGAAGAGATGATATTTTATGGTTTTCAGAGTAAAAATAGAGCACGAAAGATTCACATTTGTACGCTCGCGTTGTCTTCAAAACGTCACATTTGGTGATTTCACGTCGTTGTTGTGAAGAGGACCGCAAAATTAGTTGCTAAAATGCGTGCCGCACGTGCAGCACGATTATTTCCCCTCTATTAACCAATGATATTGTTGCTTTGTGATGTTGTCGTTGACGACCGCGTAGTAGATCTTAAAGTCCATAATCACTACTTGCACAAACCCATAATGCAATACGTTTTTTGGGGGTTCTTTACATAAACTTACTTACTTACATACTCTTGGGACTGTATCATGCTTCAGTGAACTGGATATCCATTGTTTTAATGAAAATAATGAACTGTATTATTGGATTTGTGCAAGTAGTGAATTGTATTTCTGGATGCAAGTGGTATTGAGGAGAAACGGAAAGAGACAAAATGACGCACATCAAACTCGGCGTCGTCTAATTCAGTTAGAGCATTTGTGGAGGTAACTCTTTGTTCTCAATATAACTGACACCACTTACCTCCAGGTAGACTGTACCAGGTCCTCCGTTCCCGCCTGAGGTAGATCTGCCACCGAAGGCAGTAAGACTACCGTACCACCACTCCCTGTCCATCCAGTAGACGGCCATTCTTCCCCCAGCTCCACCGCCACCGTTTGCATTTCCATTGCCACCATTAACGGCAATCACACCGGAACCCTCTAAAGCGCGTGCGTGAATCAAAATACTTCCTCCACTACCTCCACCGGAGTTAGAGCCTGCTCCTGAATTGCCACTGGCTGTAATGGTTCCTGAGAACAACAAAAGACTTACGAAATTCAGTACTAATTCATGAGGGTGTAAACCAATCCAAAAGTGGAATTTAGGCCCGATTCACACCGTACCGGACGAATTTTCTACCAGTTGAACATCTGACGGGCCATTTTGGTAGCACGGAACCGTGCAATATTTTACCATCTGTTCATGCGCAGAGCGCTACTTTACGAAAACCAAAATGGCGTCAACAAAGAGAAAGGCTAACGATATTAGCCCAGTTACCACGCATCCATACAACCACGCCTTTGCCGTGCAAAAATTTAGACGGTCAAGGTGTTCAAAGCGCGCCGGCTAAAAATTCGGCCCCGGAGGCGTCTAAATTCTCGTACGTTTAGCGTGATTAACTGTGAACGGAATCCCTAAATTTTCGAAAAACCGGTAGAAAATTCGTCCGGTACCGTGTGAATCGGGCCCTAGTTCACATGGATACCACTAAAAACCCGATACAAATCTCAACTGTCTGAAAGCTCGGGGAGGGATTGAAAAGATAACAGGGAAAAACTGGGCTTTATGAATGGATAATCATTGCTGCAGAATAAAGATCTATTAGTATTTTGTATCACTGAGCCTTCGGCTCAATCTTGTACATCCGATACATACGTTCGCTCACATTGTATTTAGTACATAAAGGCGTCAACTAGTTCCCAACTAAGTGTTCCAGCTACTTCAAGTACAAAAAGCAATTTAATTGCGACTTTGGAACATCAACCTTTTGTCGACCCGTTTTTAAGACAAGTGTTTCTACAACCGCCTCCTTTCGCTTTAAGTTAAGTAACATTTTTGCAATAAAAGATCAAAAAGTCACTATCTACAATTATCTCCAATACAACCACTTACTCTTTATAGCATCGCACCAACAAGAGACTTTCGCAGAGTAAACACTTCATTTTCTCTCGTTCCGCCAGTACCCTACCCCATCACAACTGACTTTTAGCAGTAATCTCTTCAGGAAGGCACTTTTTACTCGCCAAAGATTAAGTTTACTTTAATAATGAGAATCAAAGCGAAAATTAATGGACACTTGCACGTGAGCGTATTTTCCTGTGCCTTGCGTAAGTCACGTGCAAATGCTTCGAATTTTGATTTGTTCATCGCGCTGTTTGTTATGGTTGTTCAGAGTAATAACCTTTGGGTTTGGTTTTACATTGCTTTGTTGAACCTCTAGTTAACGGAGGAAAATTCTTTTTTACATACCTTCCACAATTAAAGCTTCCGCGATCTGTAACGAAAGCACACCACCACCTGAACCCGCATTAGCTACTCCACCGCCACTGCCGAACATCCTAGGGTTGGTGTAATCTCCGTATGGCGAACCTGTTCTCATGGTTACTCTTCCGCTTCCACCAGCGCCACCGAATCCCGCTCCCGACCCGTCTGAGGAGCCAGTCCCTGCGCCTGGACCCTTACCTTGAATAAAACACGCCATGAAATTAGTATATACCAACAAGCCATGCACGGCTGGAGACTGTGGGTCCTTAAGATATACGGGTGACTGATCACCCTTAGGGCTTCCGACGGGGCCGAATGATGGACACACGGAGCTTACGCAACGAAAACGTCTAAGGTAACAAAGAAGCCTGAAAAGATTCTTTACCGGGCAAATGCAACGGCTACGCATGCCCCACACTTCCGCTTTACATTTTGGCAAACCTCATTGCTGTCGATCATCGACGTGACATAACCACTTTCAATGTTCTTTAATTTTCGTCCTACACGTTCACTTCGCTTGTACTAATTCAACTTTCTGAACAATTCAAAACAAGGAGAGTCTTAATATAAATGCTCAGTAATACCACAAGTGCAAACGTTTGCTTTGAATCGAGACCATCGCATATGTCATCAAGTTCCCTGAGGAACAACCCACCGAAGCCATTGCACTCATCTTTTTGGAGGGCGCCAGTTGCTTTAAACATAAAAACAAGAGTGACCCACCAACGTTATGCTCGGTAGCTACCTAGCTGCCAAGTTAGTTAAAAATCTATTCAAGGTGATATATGACGTCACGTCAGACAAGTAATTTTGAGAATAGGCCATTTTACAGTTGTTTGCTCAGCGACCAAGCCTATGAATGGCTGCGAGGCTGCCGGTGACCTTGCATTGATACAGACCTCACTCCTTTTATCATGTAAATTGTGTTGTTGTAACGCTAATTAGCCCATATTAACATTACAAAAGCATGAAGGTTTGTATCAAAACAGGGTCACCGGCAGCCTCGCTTCCATTGTTAGCCTGGTAACTTAGCCACAACTGTAAAATGGTCTATTGGAGGACAAGCATCAAAGCAAACCACAAATGACCGAATCCGTAGTGGAAAGCATTCTTGAGGTATTCAAAGTACAAATGTTATGACGTTTTACGGAAGAGATGTCCTTATTTGTGCTTGAGTAGAAAAAGCTAGGAAATGTCTGAGTAGCTAATAGATAGTGAATGACTTCTCGACTGCTCAGGTACATGTTCCTCCTTTGCATGAATGGAAAAACTACAATGTAACTAAATGGCCAACTAACTTACTTTGTTAATTACTTACAGAATTTTAGGTCTGACTCACCAGCATCATATCCCTTTCCATCGAGTGTCAGTTTCCCACGTGCATCAACTACCAATGATTCAGCTTTGAGTGTTAACGATCGAGCTACAAACGACCCATCACCTTCAATCGTCACTATTCCCTCTCGGTACACTGGTCCATGATCCTTTGCCACTTCGATAATCCAGTTATCGGTTGTATTTTCCGCAATGCTATTTAAGATGAGTTGACTGGTCTTTTGTACCGTTATACCTACGAAATTCAAGTCACGCGGACAAGACGTTTCAAAAGAAACCGTTGCTCCATAGCCAACCATGACATGGGCTTTAAATCCAAGCACGATTCCCCAAAACGTGACTTGTGAACTTCGTTGTATACCTGGATAACTCAAGCTTTCAGCTCTACGAATTTCCAGTGTGCCGTTGGGCAGAACAAAAATAGCGTTTTCATACACGAAAGGCGCCCAAGTGACGTTGATTCGCTTGTATACCGATGTTCCTGTCATGTTCAGTGTGTTTAATGGCGGCACGTGAATATAACCGGTGTCATCTCCATAGATGGTATCAACTCGCACTTCAGTTCCCGCACGTGGGAAAACCAGATGCCCTCCGCCATAAACCTCGATAAGCGTAAAGTCATAGATGAAATTGTCAGAGGGAGGATTAAGGTATGCCACAGCCCCTTGAACAATAACAAAGAAAGGGAAAATGGACAAAAAATAACACAAGAAAACTAAACTGACTGAAAAAATCTCAAACTAACGAGAACCAAGTTCAAATAAACCCAATTTTTCACAAGGCTTATTGATACCGATTAGTAAACTGAAAACAACAGACTTGTCTTGAACGCGACGTATCTTTCAGATTATTAAAACCTTTCCAGATTCAACGTCCTTTTTGCCGTTTGCTTTGTTCTTGAAAGGGTTTTATTTAAAAAGGTACACAAGGGGTTTTTGAGGATTGGAAAAACCATACCAAATAATTGCTGCGGAGGCTACGGGGCAGCCGTTCTAATCGTGTTCATTTGAGATACGCGGATTTCCGGATTTCTGGATGTCTGCTTTGTGCCCACCGTATCAAGGGCGGCGTTGTTGCGCGTGACATGTGATCCCTTTTGCTACCTCTTGGCAGCATTCCACTTACTCATGGTAATTACTAGTTTATGATAAATTAGTCAACAAACCTGAGTATTTGAAAAGATCAAAATCTCCGTTGAGTGTGGCCTAGGAAAAAATATAAATCAAACAAATTAAAGATTAGAAAAGAATTAACTAATAATTTGAGCATAGTTTACGCAACTTTCTTGACAGAAACAATAGTGTCCTAATTCCATGTTTTCACAACACCACAGGAATCTTTGCACTTCCATAATTTCGTAGAATTTGACTGCAACGGGATTTACCGGCACAAAAGTCACATACCAATGGCTTGAGTCCCTTGTTGTCGATTCGAAGATTCTTGACAATAGGCGATTGGCCCTCCAAGTAAATAACCCCAGGTCCTCCCGGTTCCACGGAACTTCCATATCCCGCTTGTCCACCGCTTGCATCAGCATGGTCGCTGTGGAAACCGCCAATGACATAATACACCGTGATTCTTCCGCCGGCACCACCCCCACCATAAGTGTTCCCGTTACCCCCTTTGGCCTCAATAATTCCACTTCCGGTGAACTGTTGGCAGGTTGCCCATAAGGAGCCACCACTTCCGCCTCCACTTCCAGAGGTCTGAAAAGAAAGGAGCAGTTAAATAGGGCGCGTCTTAAGGCACGTCGCTAAATTTTTCCTTGCCCACTGCAAGCAAACCAACAAATTACACAAGTATATACCAATAATTAATAAAGGGTAAAACAACTTGATGTGATAAATTGATCACCGTAAAGAAATTTGAAAGGTAACGTTTCGAGCATTAGCCCCTCGTCACACCTTTGGTTGACGGTTCTGATCGTAAATTGTATTAGCAGGCTGTACATGAACTCACTCCGCTGTAGAACAGATCTAGAACGTTTTTGAACAGTTATAAAACAGGAGAAGCAGGAAGGAACACACAACATACGTCTGAAAAGTAATGTCCCCTTAATTTAAACAGTCACAGGCAACATTTTTCAGGAATTACTTACCTGTCCGTTAAGTCCGTTCGCCTTAATATTTCCGTCAACATCAAGCGTCTGGCTTACTTGAAGGAAAATTCTGCCTCCTCCGCGACCCCCACCAGTACCTCCACTACCATTTCCACCACCACTACCCCAGCCCCCCGGTGAAAAAATGTCGCCATAGATCAGAGCTTGAGCAAGCGTTTGTGCACCGCGTCCTCCTCGGCCGCCATAACTCGCCCCAGAGCCCCCACTGTTTTGGGGACTTCCGGCTCCAGGCCCATTTCCTCCGAGAGCTCCTCCACCGTCCACGGTCACGAGACCAGATGACCCAACTTCAAAGCTATTGGCGACAACGTAAAGCGACCCAAGTTGGAATGTACCATCTACTTGAAAATCGGTCACGTAAAAGGTGGAATTGATTGCGCCGTCTGCAATTACTGAAGGCTGAGCTTGATAATGAATGTTTACTGTTCCTGGGCTTTCTATGGTGAATGAATCACCAGTCCACGGAGTAACGGGACCAACCGCTGACCCTGTCTGTATTAATCCACTCACTCGTGTTTGATTGATGTTTAAGGCACGCGAAGTCTCGAAATAGAACTTTCCATTACTGGTATTCACCTGAAGAGAATCCCACCTAGAGCCGATGAAAAGGTTTCCTACACGCAGAGTGCCAGAGACTACAACAGACTGGCAGCGAATTGTTGTTAGCCCTGTAGACTCGAATAACACAACGCCATTGTAGCCAACCACACACTCGAGTAGTCTTTCTTGTGACAAACCAGCCAGTTCAACAGTATTCAAAGCCTTTACGTTACCATCAAGGCAAAGCTTATCTAGGTTATAAACGCCTACGGGATCAAAGTTGAAAGTGCCTCCATCTTCAACAGTCAGCTCTTTCCACCCTGGTTGAATGCTGAGCTTCTGAGGCAGCCATACACCATCAACAACAACAATATCAGCGTGAACGAGAGAGGTTCCATTTAATGGAAGCCTTCCATGTGCGCCGTATTGCTGTGAATTATTGTGCACGAAAGTCAAAGAATTCGAGCTGAGAGACAAATTAAACATCACGCGCCCATAATGGTCAATTTCGATTGTCCTGGTAACTGCTGGATTCCTGCCTCTTAAATACAACGCTCCTTCAACGTAGAAGTTTCCGTTTGTGTAAAATGTATCTAGTCGCACGTCCCCGAAGGGGAAAAATTGCATGTGGCCATATTTTTCAATTCTTAGGGATTTCCAACCTTCTTCCATTGACAGTACACCGGGATCAAACGTTCCTGTTATTTTGACGTTGTTCATTGACACGTATGATACCGAGCTATTACCATTTATTGTCAATGCGGCATTGTAGCCAATAGTCATTTGATCGCCAGTTAAATTGAGTGGACAACTGACTTCCAAATTGGAATTGGCCTCTAACGTAAGTCCCGATCCTGTGGTCGTAACTGCCCAGCGGCAAGACTCTGGGAAATGGTTGTCATAGTTCAACAATCGTAGATGACCCGTAGATTTAATTACAAGGTCTCCAAAGGTCAGATTACTCGGAGAGGAGCCCGGGTGCAAAGTCACTACGCCGTTTTCCTTTCCCATAAGGACAACAGGAGACCCGCTAATAGATAAAGTTCCGTATATGTCAACAGAACGCTCCAAGGATACGCTCGGCTTTAGGCCGTTGAGGATAAGCTCGGAGCCATGAAACATCCGTGCGCAAGGAGACAGGAGGATATGTATTTGTAACTTGGTAGAAGGCATAAGGTAAATATGGCCAGTATTGTCATCCGTTATGTTATCTACCGTCAGCGTCTTCGCAGAACCTGTGATTACCAACTGAGCGCCTCCTGAAACTTCGATCTTTTCCAGTTCTTGGTCAGCGGTCAGAGACAGCACTGCCACAGCGCCTTCAGAGAAAAAA
>OX421452.1:5487953-5502953 GCA_949126865.1 Montipora capitata | reverse complement strand
CTGCTATTGTTTGGTATGATAAGCCGCTTCTCTAGCTTTTAAGTCTAAGTCACGGTTTCAATTGTTTAGTCTTTTGTTTTTGGGTAGGGTATCGAGCCAGTCACATTATCCGTTACGAGAGCTACTACATGACCCCATGTTTGTAGTCATTCCGCATGCCGTCCTCTCCTCCTCGTCGTTATCGAACGTGTACGCAAGACGCTACAAACAAGTGATTCTAAGCAGTTTGTACCAAGCTCTGTTTAGCCAAGTTGCACCCTCCTCTTACCCTTGGTCTTCTTCCCTGATTGTCAACACTGAGTACTCGATGTTTCTGGCCGCTTTGGTAGCCATCAAAATACACCGTTCCAGGGCCCCCTGGCTCTGGGTTACTATCTGAGAGAAACAAAACAGCATGTCTTTCAAGAAAGGTCAACAAAGGAGTCATATATGTTTAAAACACTCGGGTGAGAAATTCCTTTAGCGTTCGAGAGATAGAAAGGAACAATACAATAAGGGTACGAGATTAAAGAGTCGCTCACCATACTTGTCATTCCGTACAAACGCGAAAATAAATTATTTACATTTGAGGCTCGAAAGTTGGGATTGCTTTAGTTTTACAACATCGATCAAAATTCCCGCGCAAAATTATCAACCAATCAACTGTGACTTGTTCGCCTGCGTTTTCCCGCGCTTTTCGCCGGCGGCATATATACAGTGTCTAGTTGTTTTGTCTTACGATTGGCTACTTTGATTGACAGCATATGTTGTGACTAGTTTGATCAAAGAAAGATTGCTGAGTGTATAAAATTTCATTGAAAATAATCAATTGAGACCCACTGACTGGAGTTCACTTCACAAATCGTCTGCTAAACCGGCCTGTACAGGTCTTCTTTGACGAAATTCGCTCGGGTAGCATCAAGCCAAGGGAGGGGAAATACAAGCAATTCAAGTGTCTTGCAGGATCTCTGGGGATGGGGGAGCAGGGGCTTCAGTTTGCCCGGTACAATAGCTTCACAAACAGGATGTTCGCATCTGGTTATTTGCTCTTATACGAAGGGCCTAAAATACCTTACCTTGAGGAAGAACATAATCACAGGCAGGTTGGCTTGCAAGGGCTGCAATAAAATTTGAATTTTTCCTCTTATCATTAATATTTTTCAATGCAACATCATAAGTTAGGTCAAATAAATACTTCACTCGAGGACACATGCGGATCAATATTTGTACTATTCAACTCAGGCAACTTGACCTCAGTCACTCTTTCAATTATGAGGATTCGTGTTATTAATTAAGCGATTTATTTGCTGGCTGGGTTATCATTCGGTCAAATGACTGTTGGCCGTAATGACAGTAATGACGCAATGTGAGTAAATGACAACAGCTTGTTGATCATTGTAAAATGGAAATATACAGACTGTACACAAGGTGGAAGTCTACAATTTGACTCCTGGGTTGCAGTTTGCATTTTACACCAACAGAACATCACGGTATCATATGTGTCTAACATAACTTGGCGAGGTTATGTGAAACCGGGGAAGCAAAGCAACAAAATCGTTTTGATCCCCATAAAATCCGTACATTTGCGGCCACAACTCTTGGACTGACTGTGCATCCACGAACGACTATGAGCCTTTGAGGGTTCGATTTAAGATGCCCGAGAAATTAGTACTCTTCTTACCTTCAATATTCTGAGATTAGACGACACTTCGTTTCGAGATGAAAATTACAATAAGCTGGTAATTGTCAGGGCCTGTGTTGTATTCAAACGTGATTACATTTACCTTTAGGATAGCCATACAGGTCGACTCGAAGAGCAATTCGTACATGGAAGCTCCTTGGATAGAAACGGATAGCTTTTGTGTAAATTTCAGCTGGAAGAGCATTTCGCTTGACTGTATTTACATCTGTATTTCCGGTAAACGTCTTCACTTCGCCATTCTCCTGAAAATTAAAGAAAACATTAAAAATATAGGGAAAGCCGTGTCACTGAAGACGAAAAGTACGAAAATACTCTGACAGATTAGTATTGGATTATACTTAAGTATGACTGATTAAATTACCTTAATTTTGTTTGAGGCAGAAGTTATTTGCCTTTCCCAACGAGGCGAGTAGCAATTTCATATTAATTTTGAATTAAGTTTTTTACCGCCATGTTTTGCGTGACGGAAACGTGACAAGACGCAAAGATTTTTCTGAGACGGGTCGGGGTGGGTATTTCAAGCCTTGTTTTGTAACTTTTTAATTCTGATGGCAAATCAAGAAGTCGAGGGTTGGCATTTTTACGGCAATAGAAGTCAATTAAAGTTCTTCAAGAAAGCAAAGCTATAATATGTGAAAAACGTAGCTTGAAGGGTTTACCTCTATTTTTGGACGCGAAGGAAAGGTCCCAGAAACCCCGTTTGTGTGTCACGCACCTTTTAATTTCCTAGGGAGGATAAGTTTTAAGCGCACTTTCTTTCACGTCACGGCTGTCCACAGCAATGTCTGCGAGTAGGACATCAAAGTTGAGTTTGTCCGGCTAAACACCTACTCATGGTACTGGTGAGGTGTGTGATGGAATTTCCAGGAATTTCATCGTAACACACTTCTCATCTCTATACAGTAACAGTAATTTTTGAGAACAGGAAAGCATAATATCAGCATCAAATGTACCTTCACATCTCTCCACATCTCTGGTGAAGATCTGTAAGGATCCAGGTACTTTAGCGTGTATGTCCTTGTGTACTCTGAACCTCCATGACGTCCCTGGGTAGCCACGCCTGTTATGTAAATAGCGCTAGACAGCCTGGCCTAAATTAAACAAACCAAAGATTTTTTCCTCCCTTTTTAACTTGTGCCCTTCACGTTTCGTGCGTGGACTTTACGTCAGCAAAGTCTTTTTTTTTTTCTTATAAAGGTTTCATATAAACGGTCATAAAGCACTTTTTTTCAAAAGGTTTACTTCGACTGAAAAAGGATTCTTTTTTTCCTTCTTAAAGAAAACGAAAATTTGGGTCACTTGGACTCGAATTAAAAGAAAAAAACTTTAGAGGCTTAAAGCTCGCACATTTCTCTCCTAACAGATGTATTTTCTCGAGTTTGGGATGCACGAGTGTCTATTAAAGTACGTGGTCTGTAACTGTTAATTAAGGTCCGGCCAAAACGATAAATGATGGGCGATCAAACATATTGAACCAACATTTTAGCGTTTGGTCACCGTGTTTGAAGACAATTCAACATGTTGGATGATGTCGGAACATGTTTGATACAGCATCAAACATTCGATCCAACATCTTACAACATTTCCTTTGTTTTCCAGTTGGATATGTGAAATATTTCTCGTTTGGCCAGGATCAACTCGTCTCAAACCAAACCGAACCGTTGCACGCGCGCGCGCATTGTGGCTACAAATTAAGTCCTTACCATAGAAAATTTTTATTTCTTTCTCCACAATTATCTAAACAATTTATTTCCATTAATTAACCCTCTAGTTACAGATCCCCCTATTCCCCCAATCGATAGGGAGTTTAATGAAGCAACGACGACGGATACGGCAACGTCAACACCACAAAGCAGGAACGCTAAACGTTAACGTTAAAAAAGGAAAAATACTCGTGCTGCACGTGCAACACGAATTTGCGTGCATTTCTCTGCCGTACTCCACAAAACAACAACCTGAAATCACCAAATTTTAGGTTTTGAAGACAACGTGAGCATATAACAATGAAGCATTCATTTTTTTTATTTTTACTTTAAAACGTTTTATACTCATCCAGTTACAGGATATATTTCGCCCGTATTGTACAATGTGAACAAGCCAAGGACGAAATACTTGCGATGGCGTCAATTTATATTTTGGAGTGACGTTTTTATTGACGTTGCCGTTGTCCGTACGTTAATTCCCTAATGGGAGGGGAGGGGTATCGTCGTGCTTTTGTTTGTATGTATTGTCCAAAAGGATGAAACTTGAGGAAGGTATCAACTAGTTTTGTCCAGGATTGTAGAGTTGAGAAAACGATCACTTAATCAAGGGCTATGAGGGGCTGTTAAAATGAGAAAACTCCCCCAGCGCGAGTTTCTTTCCGGGATGACTACTTGATTTGTTATCGTGTCCACATGATGCCTACTTTATAACATATCGTTTTTGCATGAAGGCACACTTCACGTTGATTAAATAAATCCCATTTTGGATTAACGAAATCCACGCATGCGCCACCCATGCCAGTCCACCCAGAGGTCAAGTTCATACCGAAACTAGTGTTTGTTCCTCCTTTACAAGACACTGTTGCGAGATTTCGTACCGGAATGAGATTCTCACTCCGATACAGAAACCGAAGTTACCGGAACTCTCGCCTGTATGACTAGCTCTCGTGCGGCACTTTCCGGTGGTACCATGTAAACGAGCGCAAAGCCACAACAGGGAACCGGAGTGAATTCGCATGTCATGGGCCCGGTGTCATGTAAACACCCCCCGAAGTTGTTCTCTTCGATTCGCTTCTGAAATGGGATAACTGTTTTGTTAGCATTTCAAATGGCATTTGTACCGAGGATGAAAACAAAACGAAATTCCGGGATAGGAAAGAGCAATACAGACCGGCCAAAGTGAGCTTGACGGTTAGAATCGAATCCATACCTCCAAATATTCGGAGCCAATATTATTTGTCGCGGGCATCCACCCTCCAGTGCCTCCAGTGTATCCTAGCGATGCGTAAGAGGGGTAATAATAAGTTGATGAATATGGCCATGAAGGAGAGGTATATACTCTTGTAGAAGAAGCCGTCAATTGATTCCCGCTTACACCTCGGGAAGTCACTTCATTTTCTGATGATAAAAAATGAGATATAACTTTAGATGAATGAATTGAATGTATATATTTGGAGTGCGGCTTACAGATGAAAAGGAGAGGTAGTCCTCATTTATCTGGACAATTTCAGCAATTCTCTCTTTTTTGACACCTGAAAATTTTTCAGCTGACTTCAACGGGATTCGAACCCATGACCTCATGGATTCGAATCGCGCTGAAGCCACCTGAATTTTTCAGGTGTCTATAATAGAAAATTGCTTAAGTTGTCCAGATAAGTAGGAGGATCACTTCTATCTTTTGTATAAAACACTCACGCGGGAAGTTTACAATTTCCGATTATTTCGGGTGTTAACTAAATTGTAGGACCTGTTTTCCACAATTCCATCCTATAATTTAGGACCCAACTGAGGTAGTCCCTTTATTCTATGTTGGACCAACCAAAAGTATGGGCATTATTTCCATTTAATTTATGGGGTGCGAGATGGCAGAGTGCAGAGAGCACTCGCCTCCCACCAATGTGGCCCGAGTTCGATTCCCAGACTTGGCGTCATATGTGGGTTAACTTTGTTGGTTATCTACTCTGCACCGAGAGGATTCCTCCGGGTACTCCGGTTTCCCCTCTCCTCAAAAACCAACTTTTCACTTGATTTGCGTTATTTGTAAAATTCAGTTTACAGTGTCCCCAATTAGTGCTCCAGCGCTAGAACGACTCACTTAGATTAAAGTTCATCTCCTCTCGCTCTCCCGCTAAGCAAGATTTAGTCCGGATGATCGGTGCTTTTGGAAAATCATTCAAAATTTTGCCGTGGTCACCCCCTTCGGAATTTCCGACAGGAGCTTTCAGATTTGCTTTTCGTAGCGTGTTCTTCCTAAATCCGGAGGTGATATCTCGTCCACCCTCCAAGGGGCACCAATACATGCTCTTGACGTCATAGCCGACTACGGAGGTTGACATGTACCCAAAAAACCACAAATTTAAACTCGTTGACTTATATATAGACCACAATTTAGCATATAAAAGCCACTTGAAATTCATCTGTCATCGAACATGTGCGTAGAGTTAGGGGTATTAAACATAATCGTTTGGTTTTTACCTATTTTGTCAATTTATAAGCATACTGCATTGCTACTAATGAATTACAGGTGTATTCCTTGGTTAGGTTGTTCTAAGAAAATGTCAACGAAGTGAAAACGTTTGCAAAGACAGGCCATGCGTTAAGCAGAAATGCGTAGGCGGTTTTTCTCGCAGTAATGAGTTTTTAGATTGTGCATAATGTCAAAAGGTTAAAGCCAAAACTCGTCAGACTATCTTTCAATATGTGATTAGAAAAGTCTTCGTCGATACACTTAAAGAAGTAACGCGGGTCCCACAGATGTATAAGGGGCGGGGGGGGGGGGAACTCCATGAATATTTCAAAGATTTAGCCAGAGAAACACACTGCTGCTCTGTTAGTGATTAGTTTCGATGTAATTAGTTTTTCAATTTTCTGTATATTAGAATTTTAACATTTTAACATTTTTTCAGTGATACAGAAGTAAATTGCATATACATGACTAGAAGATTTATTTAGCTACTCTTTACCTTGTTGTACTTCCTCATCCATTTTGTAGGCCAAAATTATATTAGCATTACTATTACTACAGGATCTACTTCTGTGAATTGTTCTGTACGTCACAGCGCAATGGCACATTTTTCCATTGCAGGACTTCTCGTCATTGCTCGTCATTGTTTCCATCTGTGTAGATTCGCCGGAATGCAAAAGCTATAACGAGTTGAAGTCAGAAGGCATCATTCTACCTACTAGTATTCACAAGTCGGGGTTTTCGTTTGAGGCCGGACCCCGATCGACGTTTCGTCCGGTCGTACCCCATTCCATGTCCGGTACTTTGATGCCAATATTTGAGGAATTTTTTTTTACTAACTTTTTAAAGAGAATTTGAGTGAACTCCAGTCTTGCCTGGGAAACTGATTATTGGTTTCCAGAAACACTGGAAACAGCGTTTCTGAGTATTCTATTTTAAAAATTTCCTGAGAGCATGCCCCCCGGACCCTCCTAGGTTGCTTGAGCCCCCGGCGCTCGCAAGGTGGCTTACCGCGTCAAAAAATGTCACGTCCGTTGCTTTCAGGAATATGTCCGCTACTTTACAAAACTGTCGAAAACCCTGACAAGTTGACTTCAAAAGGTAAAAGAACTTGTAAAACTTAGTTGAATCATACTCCTCTTTTAAGCCTTTTAAGGGCGGTGCCTACTAATTAAAGATATTTTTGCCCCGGTTTATGATTATGCAGGGAATGTAGATCTTAACAAGTGTTATTGAAGTCCAAAAAGAAAATTGGGGGTAACCACGCATTTTTCAAAGATAATTGATGACATGCAAATTAATGACTCTGGACTCTTAGTTTCTCTTGAGATCACATATTTAATTTAGTTTCCCTTGACAATGGCGCCAAGATGTCGCGGAAACGTCGGACGCTTTAATCGTTAGTTTTTGCCAGTATATGTTTATCTAAATCATTGTTAATTAGAATTGATGAATAATACTTGTAAAAAGCTTTAAAATACAAAGCAATGTATGGCGTTCTTTCTCAAATTGAAGCTTCATTATCTCTCAAAATGCATGGTTACCCCCAATTTTCTTTTTGGATACCAAGACTATTTAGTAAGATCTACTTTCTCCGGATAGTTTTAAACCGCGCAAAAATATCCCTGTATTAGTAAGCATCACCGATAGGAAATCCGAGTATCTCGAGATGCGCAGAACTTATGCGCAATAACAATGATAGACATTGATGACGAGCCAGTTATTCGCCCTTAAAAAATGATAAATTCTTGGGAGGCAAAGGCGCAAATGATGCCAAAGATTCTTTGAAAATCCTGGCTACACCCCTGGAACCAACTTCGGTCAATCTCACGAATCCAACAGTAACGACTTTACACTTACAATACAAAACTTGTTGATCAGTTCAAGACACTTTCCGGGATTATTTTCTTTATAAACACTAAGCAGTGTGATTGATTATGAAACGTTTCGCTCCTAGCCAGAGGAAGACACCTTGCGAAAGTCTTTTCAGGGCGAGGTTCTTTTAAAGTTATTTTTCTTCTATGTGGCCGCGTTATAGTCCATCAAATGTGACTAATACATTTCATTACCCTGACAACAACATCCAAGTATCCAAACACCTTTGTGCGTAATGCTTTGACGCTTTACGCTTGAGTAATTAAGTATTGGACTTGCATATGCATACACATGATTTTGCCACTTTAATTTGAAGACGAGGAAGGAGAGGTTAAATCGAGTTTCAGCGGAAGTATTATGGAGGAATGCACAGACGCCCGCAATTCTAAAACTGATATTGGTCAATTTCCGGTAAATATCACAAACGAATATATTTGAGGAGCAGAGTGTAAATGGTTTTCGGCACGTTTCACCAATGAAAATTGATAAGATACCCTTTTGTTTACAGAGCGACTAAATACTTCGTGAATACATAAACTACACATTATCCAGGATTTCTGTTGGTATAATCGGGTTGTATTGGTTCACATATCCTTTTTACGCTGGATGTGTTCATGCAGGCTTGCTCATCTTGCTGTAATTTTCTTTTCTTACGACATCAGTGCAATTAGCGCGTGATAATCCACTATGACGGTTTGATATAATAATCGTGCGAAACAACATATCCATTTTATCCTTGATCCCAGTAGAGGTAGAAACATGAGATCAGTATATCTCAAAGGGATATTTTCTGAGAGAATATTTTTGTATAGTTGCTTATAAGCGCGTGTGATTTCTAATGTAATTTATTCTTTACTTGTTTATGACATCACTCAAACTTCCCGCTTTTAGATTCCAATGGGTGAGTCGTTTAGCTCCGAAAAGAGGATCAAAAATTAATTTCGTTAACATTTTATAATTATGCTAAATTGCAAGATTTCCAAACTGTCAATGGCCTCACTAAGGACCGTTAGTACTTTTTGCAACAAAAATCGCCTAGCAATATCAATTGAAGCTACAAAACAGTAAAATTTTTTGATGGTGAGTTTAACTTCCTGTTAATATCCATAACCCCCATTATCTCAAAATATAAATAAAAAAATACGAGAAACAAAACTAGACTCTGAAAACGGTCTCAGTCACGTCAAAGACAAAGTGCGTCGTGTCTTGGTCATCCCATTTATAGCACGATACTTTGGGACGTGTTTCTTTTGGTAATGGTGTGAAAGAATACCTGTTTTCCCGCCGTATGCTTTAGCCAGTCCTGGGAAGGAACCGTGGTCAAACTTGACTGAAATCCTCCCTCCTGCACCTCCTCCTCCGGTACCCGATCCCATCCCTCCAGAAGCCAGCAATCTTCCGTTTCCATCGATTTCATAGCAATCTATCGACACACCGCCCCCACTTCCCCCTCCGCCATTCGAATTCTGTTGTGCACGTTCCCCATTCACTTGCACTGTGCCGTCGAGTATAAGTTTGCGAGCATAGATTCTCAGAAGTCCGCCCCCTTTTGCTCGCGTATTGGAGTTTCCACCACCCCAACTCCCGGCCTGTGCAACGGCGAACGCGTTACCGTAAGTTTCTGCCTGTGGCAATGACAGAGGCGTGTTTGAGGCAGCACCAGCTCTTCCTCCAAAGCTTCCACCAGAGCTGCTGATGTTCCCGCTAACGCCGGCTCCTGGATTATTCGTACTGTCTCTGTTATAATCTAGGACTATTATTGCAGTACTTTGAATATTAAACGTCTGCGACACGTTGAAGTAATGCTGCGAGGACAACGATGTCGTCTCCAAAAAAACTTCCGTACTGATGGTCAAGCTCTGGTATGAATGTATCCCCGGTGCAAATTTACACGGAGATGTAATCACAGCGTTGATACTACTGTTACAGGTAGACAACGCTGTTTGTCCAAGGTGGAATACTGAAACTAGTATAACCACAAGTGTGAAAGAGCCTCTCAGGCGATGTCTATTCATGATTCACTCGCAGCTAGCTAACTAGTCCAGTTGTGTATTTGGAACCTTCATTCATGCTCATACAGAGTAGAGTATCCAAATCTTTGAAAGACAAACGTTTCTCTTGCGTAAATCAATCTTTCCAAGTGAAACTTGATCAACAGTGTCGAGTTTGTTTGTACTTGTCAGACGGCAAATTTGTATTCAGCAACGTACCCCGAGGCGTAATTATAATGAATCTACGTTTCAAACGCAATCACTCGACCGTCCACATGATCAATCAAAGATCTTGACGTTTGCGGTTAGACAAACCCTTGACACTTTTCGAGATACTAAATTTAATTTTTTTACCAAGTCATCGAGGAAGAAGTAATTTCACTGCCGGAATGCATGCATGCTGAATAATGAAACAGTGATGTGACGCAAACATGTACCGCGTTTTTAAAAGTAAATTAAGCAATCAAAAAATGTAGCTTTACAAATAAGACAATACCCTCATTAACAGGAAGGTTTTAAAAGTTCCTTGTAAATAATGAATTATTCAGAATTGGAAGGTTCACACATGAGCACGTTTTCCGTTTGCAAAATTTCGCTGTTGACTGATTTTCGGAATGAAAGGTCCCGGGGGGGGGGGGGACTCCCATATAAAAATGATGGGGGTACTCGTCAGAAATTTTGAAAAGAACCCCTAAAAGAGGTACCAAGATCCTGTCTTGTAGGCTAGCATGAAATTTTTTTCACCTCTAACTGGAAGAGGTACCAAATTATGGGTTTTAATTAGACGAAAATAAAAATTAGTTAAGACAGCAGAAAGCAAATCGTTATCTTTAAGAAAGTTACGAAAGTCACCTCTAACTGGAAGAGGTACCAAATTATGGGTTTTAATTAGACGAAAATAAAAATTAGTTAAGACAGCAGAAAGCAAATCGTTATCTTTAAGAAAGTTACGACATTTTTTAATTTCGAAGACATGTTTCGATGTTACAAACATCATCGTCAGTTACAGAATATTTGAAAAACCGTGAGGACTATATAACAACTAGGCGAAACATGCATAATTAAATATGATTAAGTGACAAGAAATACATATTTGAGTGAGTTACAGAGTGTTAGAAAGAATGTAGAGCCTAAAGCGTAAGTGTCAGGTTGACGTGATGAACTTGTTGGTTTAAATTAGGCTTTTCCCAATTTATATGCATAGCCTCCTTGAGTTTAAGTTAAAATTTCAGGTCAGAGGCTACTACCTACAACCTTGGACAAAACTCGTTGGGAAAATGTGACACACCACTATAAAATTCTTATTCCCTAATTTGCCTGTCTGATAATTGTCGGCAAGACAGAGTACGCTGATGCCTTGGCCATGGCGAGCCTAGACACACTGTAAGTCAGGTACGTTGCTGCCTGTCAGAGGTTCATCATATAATGCGCGGCAACATTCTCCCCTCATGGAAGTTATTCCCATCCCCACCCCCACGTACCATGGGTGTGAATGGTACAAACTCTTGTTCTTAGGCCATCGTAGCTTGATTAAGAAAATAACACAAACAGCGGTGATACACATTGTATTCCAACGCATTTTTTATATAGAACTTGACGTTTCGTATGCTAGTCAACATACATTTTCAAAAGTGACCGTTACAATTTTTGAAAACTATATATATATATCGTAAACATTAGAGGTCTGGAACCTAGACTGAGAAAAATGATCTGCAGCAGTACGTGTCTAGACATAATGAGGAGTAATAGCTAAAACAATCCGAGACCCATACTTGGCCGTACTAAGTAAGTAAGAAAGTAAACTTTATTTAAACACGGAAAATCATCAGTTAAGCTATAAAAAAAAAAGTAAAAAAACGCTTTACAAGTGTTTTACATAATTGCAGTGTGGGAATGCGATAGGTCAGATACCTGCTTGATTGTGCGTTTGAACTGTTGAGTCAGGATTTCTTAGGTATTGGGGTAAATTGTTCCACGAACAGGCCCCGCCGATGATAACAGAAACTTCGTTTCTGATAATTAGTATTTGGCTTGGGTAGAGTAAGTTTACCTTCTAAGTTTCTCAAGTTATATTCGGCAACTCGTAAACTGAAAAGGCGTTGAAGGTATTTTGGGGCAAGATCAAGAACTGTTTTAGACATAATTAATGTTTTCTGTTTTTTGCGTCGAAGAGACAGATTCTCCCACTTAAAATGATAGAGAAGGAGGTTGGAGCTCTATCAAGGGGTAATTTAGTAATTTCCTTGGCTGCGCGATTTTTGCAGCTTATCACTTGATTGGCCACTTACGCAGTCTCAGACAGGACTGCAATAATCAAAATTCCGTAATATTAAAGCATGATAAATTTGAAACGCAGTATTAGTATGATTTAACCAAGAAAGCCGCTAATCAATGGTAAGACCCAGGGATTTAGTGTGACCTTCTCTCCTGATCATTTCGTCATCAATTCGTACATCAACCTCGTCACACTGAGTGTTTAATCCCTGCCTAGATCCAATTATCATTAACACGGTCTTAGCCACATTTAAACTCAACCTGTTGGCTCTCAGCCAACAGTTAAGGTTACTGCGTTCAGGAGGCATTGCTAGTTTAAGCTCTGTTAAAGTTTTTGCAGTTAGGGTTATATTGGTATCGTCAGCGAACATTCTCGGGGAAGCCACCCTGAGGCAGTTAGGAAGATCGTTCATATACATTTAAAAAAAGTAAGGGTCCTAATATGCTGCCTTGCGGAACCCCACAAGCAATAGTGCGAAGAGTTGACAATCTTTCATTTACATTTCATCTTTGGGTCCGATTGCTTAGGTACGATTGAAACCAAGCCTGATAGTTGCCTGGTCGACCTCAAAGGGTAAATGTTTTCATGGTCGATAGTGTCGAATGCCTTTTTAAGGTCAATGAAAACGACGCCATTCAGAAAACCATTGTCGATGTAAATTAACAGACCAGCTATTTGTCGCCTCAAGCAAAGCTGTACGCGGGTACTATGTAAGGAACGGAATATTGACCATTTTGACTTGCAACTTGATAGCAGTGTATTATCATTTAGGAAATCATTATGGTAAAATTGGTCATAGACAAGTTTTTCAGCGATGGGGCGATAACGATTTTGAACCTTTTTTAAAGATCGGTGTCACCCTAGCTAATTTCCATTCTGTTTGCAAATTAATTGGATACATTCCCGTGAGGACTGATTTTGCAGATTTTGTAAATATGTCTGTTTAATAACTTACCGGGGATCTTATCAAGGCCAGTGGCTTTCTTTTCATCGATGTTTTAGGACAGGTCGAGAACAATGTCGACACTCGCAGTTTTTAGAGAAAACGAATTATCAGAGGGCGTCATGATTCAGCGTCAACTTCTCCAACCGGAATATATGGAGCTAGCATTTTTGCAATGTTAATGAAGTGCACATTGAAAGCTTCTTTTTATCGGCGTTATTTATAGTTCTATTGTTGGATTTCAAAAATATTGGACGATTTACAACTACTCCGTGAGCTAAGCTCGTTAAATAAGATCCCAAGTTTTACATGGATTGTCTTTGCTAGTTTCCATAAATCAATCAGGCTTTTTGACACTGGGGTAATGCGTGTTGCGCTATTACTAAAAATAGACTTTGTCACATGACCACCGGCATAGACTCAGACAAACATTTGGATCTACTGAAAGGATGCCGGTATGAGCGAGGTAAGCAATAGTGAAGGAAAAAAGAAGAAAACTTGATAAATCTGTGGAGTTGTTTCTAAAAAGGAGGTACAATGGTTAGTACTAAACCCTGTTGATGTAAATCGGACTCACAGTATCCAGATAAATGACCATAAATTGCCGAAATCTCTCAAAGAGTTGCAGGAATCAGGAGAGAAAGTCTTCATACCGCTGCCAAAACCATCGTAAGACATCGAGAAATGTAAGCCGCTTGGCTAATCGATTGAACGCGGGAATTCTTAACTGTGAAAACATGTTTGTGCTCTACAAAAGGTCCCACAGCAGAAGTTCCTTATGTCCACCAGGATTAACAAGAAGTTTCATAAAAGGGAAAGCATTACCCCTTCGAAAAACAATTTTTTTCCCTTTCTAGTTTTGAAAAACGCACGAGACTTTGAAATACGCCTAAAAAATAGAGGATACCCAGGGAGCAGCGTTAAAAGGCATCTCTCTGAACTGAAATTCTTCAACAAAAAGAGTATGGGGCGCCAAATGTAAAAATCTTATTTAAGTACTTTTCCCCTGTATTTTGTGTTATTTATCAAATGTCACAAAAGTTGTATTGTAATTCATAAATAACATATTGAAGTACCTTTGCGATTTATAAATCGCAAGGTTACGAAATCTGCGATTTGTAAATCACAAGATGACGAACTTATAAATCGCAAGTTTACCGTAACTTTGCGATTTATAAATCGCAAGGTGATCAATTTTGGGAAAAGTTGATAACCTTGCGATTTATAAATCGCGAAGTTGGTAACCTTGCGATTAATAAATCGCAAAGTTCGTAATCTTGCGATTTATACATCGCAAAGGTACTTCAATGTATAAATAACACAAAATATAGGGGAAAAGTACTAAAATAATATTTTTACATTTGGCTTTCCATAAAAGAGGTCATGCTGGTGATGTGTTAGATGATGAGAACGTACATGTAACACAATTCTGACTAACGTAGTATATCGCAAAGAACAATTCATGAGAGTTATCTCAGTCAGAGGAAAACAGAAAACCATTTGCGAACAGCAGGAGTAGCGTAAGCCCATCAACCAGATCAACACTTTTCCAATATGCCAACCTGTCGACGGAGTAGAATAGGTTAAAGAACTTGCACTATGGTACCATTTCCTTCCAATATCGAACCTTTTTTTTGCATTTTCGCAGCAGACCAAGGGCCATTATCGATGCTCGGATCAAGCGCGTGGTCACTTCCACTGTTTACACGACCTTATACAGCCCCTCACTCGTTTAAAAAGGTCGTCACGTTTGCCCGTCAATTTCAACCACGTACACTTTGACACTGTTCTAGCTGCTCAATCGTGTATTGTTCTGGTTCTTTCTCGAGAATAGGGAATTTAAGAAACGACGACGGCTACGACAACGACAACGCCACAAAACAATAATGTTATTGGTTAAAAGAGCATAAATAATCGTGCTGCACGTGCAGCACGGATTTTAGCACGTATTCTTGCGGTCCTCTGCATAACGACGACTTGAAATCACCAAATTTGAGGTTTTGACGACAACGTAAGCATGCAACAGAGTATCCTTCATTCTCTATTTTAACTTTGAAACCGCTTGAAC
>OX421452.1:5467953-5482953 GCA_949126865.1 Montipora capitata | reverse complement strand
GTTAGAACCTCCTTCCCGGCACGAATAGCGTAAGCTACAAGGTAATCACAAAAACTGCCTAATTAACGGGCAGTAATGAGCCGAGGGCCTGAAAGACACGACAAGAGTACCAGAGGCATTCTGAGACTTCATATAATGCAAAACGCACGCAATAATACCCACGGGTGGAACGACAAGACAATTCTTCCCGCGAAGAGGCTGAAAGAAGAAATCAAGTCGACGCCCGCAGTGCCGGGATTCCAAAATCTTGAAAATAATTTAGGGAGTTTGTGATTAAAAATTGGCAAAACAATCTACAGTATGGGGCCCTCAATGCTCGTCAAGAAATAGAAAAAATACGTTGGTAATTTGCCAATCATCGGTATCAATTAATCGACTTATATAGTCAGCTTGCTGATTCAGATGACGTAGGATCCACTGGACCTCTAAATGAATTCCAGATTTAATACAAATACTGAAAATGCTCCGTGCGATCCTGTAGAGATCAGATTTCATGCTGCCTACTTCAACAACCTTTGCAGCAGCTTGGTTACCAGTATACCACTTAACGTGCGATCCTTCAAGTAATGAGGTAAAAGATTGCAATAAAAATTTAATCACAGGTAACTTCCTCCTTTTTGAGCTTTGCAAGCTGTCATTCTCTGTCCACACTTTGTGACACACAAACTCATCGTTAAAGTCAATAAATGCACCACCTCCAGTGGCACTAGCATCCGAATAAACAAAATAACTAGGATCTTTATTTACAAAGCAAATTCCTGCTGTTGAGATTAATCAAGTTGTCTTTCCAAAAATATAATTCCTCTTTGCACTAATCATCAAAACAGAATACTGAATCTCACTTATCTACTACACACAAGGTAGACATGACACAATGTCTGGTCATAATCCTTCCGTTGTTTCCAACTACATGTCAAAAAACACATACGGTACAGCTAGGTGCAGTGGAGATAATTTGACTCGTAGAGGAAGCCAACTCTCTAGCAGAGAGTTTAAAATCGGCTTCAATAATACGATCTATAGTGCTGGTAACCTTTGTTATTCTTTTATCTGCAATTTTTAGGGTACCCAATAGAGAATTCCAAGCTATACCAAACGAGTCCAAAACTTGAAAGGGTTCCCCTACCGATTTCTCTTCGTTAATTAATTACGAAACCCGGCGACGGAATAGACATATATAGGAAGCGCAAACGTGAATGATGTGAAGTAAACGGCAGAGAGTATAAGTACTAGAAACTGACCAATAACAGCATAGAAGATACAATTAAGGGTGCGGCAGGTGTTTAAGCGAAACAAGCACGACTAATTACGTCGAATACCAGCCGAAAATACATTTAACATCGCCAAGTAGATACAACTCCTTATTTTCAGCGTTGACTTTTGTTCAGAAGTTTCTCAAACTCGTTAAACAATTCGATCGGAGAACCTGGGGACCGATACCAGGTGCCGACCAGGAATCCTGTACTTCTCAACAAATAAACACTCCAAATTATTGTTATTTAGATAATCTCGTATTCGGAAATTAAGATTTGTGCGCAGGTACATGTAGATACAAACACCACCCCCTTTCTTTCCATTAACTCTGCGATCTCTTCTGACAATTTCAAAGCCAGATAAATAAAGTTCGTCAACATGAATAGCGGGATCTAACTGTTAGATTCGTTATTTTAAACTACGAAGAGACTAAATGATTTTGTTACTGATAAATGTTTAATGCTTATTTATGCTTGCACAATATTTTGCTCAGCATTATATTGGTATGGCGGGAGGGGAGACCAATAGACTTAGTTTTTGAGTGCATGTCAAATGACGTTTAAGCAAGAATTTAATTTTCCCAAGATTGTAGTTTTATTTTAAGATAGCTGTTTGCTCATCCGCTAAAACCTGCTTTTTTTTCGTGGAATGAAAGCCGGGACAGAGATGAGGAGACTCAAAACCGTGATCAATCCACCTTTAATAACCCTTCTGCCATTTCGTGCTGCAGTTTACATTTGGCATCAGTACTGTAACTCGAAACACCATAACATTCCCGACAAACCCTTGCCACGCGAATGAATGCATTTTTGTCGATTGCAAGGTGTTGCGCACACGCGCGGGTAGTTTCCTTGGACCATGCGGTGAAATAGCCGGTTGACTGATCGCAACGACAAAATTAGCGAAAGCAGCGTTGTCGCACCGTGCATACACTTCCGGCAACAAGTCGCTGCGGCAAAATATAAATGAACCAATGAGAGAGCGTCATATGGTCCGCCATATTGAATTAGAAAACTACTTCACATTTCCCCTAGATCACTGCGTGTGCACCGAACAGGCGTCGTGTCCCAGCGACTTGTTTTGCAAGTAGTAAACACGGAGCGACTTGTCGCCTAGTGTGTCTTGGCCTGAATGCCAATGTCTTACTGCCATGTCAATGTACGCGATGAAATTATAAGAGACAGAAAAGGTAACCCGGGTACTTTTTAAATTGTTCATGTTCATATATTTTTGTCTATTAAGAATTTAAAATCAATGTCTTATATACAACAACACAACTATGGAAAGACAAAAGTCAAAAGTCAAAAGTGGGCATCAAGATAGAAGACACGACTGAATTTTCTTTTCACTGTGAATAACATCTCTCGTATTTATCACTGACAATGTCTCCCAACAAATTTTATGAAGGGAGGGGATGGTAACGACTACGCAGCAGCCTCCTCAGGCATGCCCCTGTATCCCAGAGACAAAGTGATTTTGCGCAATGCTGGCTGAGCTTGCGGGAACTCCTGATTTAAGCGGTCAACAATTGTCATAAGAGACTGAAGACGGTCTCGCTGTTTCTGCAATTCGTTTTCAAGAGACTCCGGTGTCTTGCACAGAGGTGTGTATCGTCCGTTCTTCAGCTGCGTATAATACTTCAGCTTCTGTTGTTTGGCCACAATGTCCGCTAGATTCTGTGAAGAAAAATAATTGTTGATAAAAAGAGTTTCACTTGTGTCATTTGGCCGGCAAAAACACCAGGGGAAAGTCCTTGGGAAAAATGGGTCGACTGTTCTATGTTCAGCGGTGTGATCTTTAGTGAGAAAGAGATTGAGATAGTGTAGTTTGGCGCAAACAAGGTAGATCTATAGTTTGCTACTACGATGAAAAGCTACAATAGGAATAGCTTTGAAGATATTGCAGCAGCGAGGTGATGAAGTGCCAAAGTGCAAGTTATAACAAAGAGAACATGCTCTTGTTTATCGAGTGTGTCGCCGGTTAAAGTAACTTTGAGTGAAAGTGCTTCGTTTCGGGTGCTGTTGTGTTAACCCAGGAACCCATGAGCAGGAACTTGCTTCTCCTTTACAAGCCCCATGAGTCAACTTTTGCGCGTAACTTTCTATTTTTAGAACGCCACAAGTTCTTTGGCTCTGCAAGAACTGTTTAGAATGGCCAATCAAGGTAAAGTTATTGTCGAACGAAGACAAAACTAGCGCAAACAATGTATGCAAAATTGTGCAAATTGATGTAAATATGAGTCTCCGTCTCCTTCTGTAAGATTAGTTCTAAAAATAGAAAGATACGCGCCAAGCTTGACTCAAGGATATAGAGCATGGGGAGGCTCCTACTCATGGTTTCTGGCAAATATTGAACACTGGTCCCGAGGGAAACAGTTCATTTTGTTTCCCGAGAATCTCAATGTTTCCATTCATTGAAACATTGAAAAGAAAAACGTCCAACGGCAACAGCAACGGCGGTCGTCGGTCAACATTCGCGGGTAACAGTGCACTGTTACCCTCTGACGCCATAGATTTTGCACTGTTGCACGCTCAGAGACTTTTGGCGGAAACAGTTTTATTGTTAGATGTGACCTCCAAGTAACCAATGAGAGCGCGCGCTGCTGGGGGAAAATTTTCAGCTATATAACAATACTTCTTGTTTGAGGAAAGGGCGATTGTAAACACGTACGTGAAGATATGTAATGAGTTCATTGCTCCACAAACGAAACATTCTGATCGCCTGAGAGAAATGCAGTTTTCAGGTAACACAGTGAAGAGGAGGTAGTTGGGTGCAAAAAGAGGTCAGAAATTAAGGGTGCGTTCGATTGACCGTATTCCGGAATAGGAATACATGGAATAGAAGTTACAAATCCTTCGCTTTTACGGAGATTGATAATGGTAATAGGAAGTCCAATTCGGTCTGTAATCATAAAATCGGACGACCGCGTAGCGGGAGTCCGATTTGTTTGATCACGAGTATGATTACAGACCGAATTGGACGGCACGAAGTCCTGTTACCAATTAATCATAACCATTGCAATTTCCGAGAAAACAAATGCATTCCTTTTTCACTGTCTAATGTTACAAATTCGGCCATTTTGGAAAATCCCCAGTTTGGTTGGGAGGGTGGTTGTTGCTATGGCTATTGGGCTAAATTCTGTGATTGGTGGATTAAGCTGAGTACACTTAATATGATTGGTTGATGTAACTGTACGATTACTGGAGTCCGATAACCGCTAACTGTCTGATTACAACCCTACACAATAATTAGTGAAAAATGAAGCAGTTAATGCACCAATCAAATTTAAGAAAATTGTAATGGTTATGATTAACATTAAAATTGTTAAACACCTGCTAAAATGCTACTTTAAACATATCTTTGTTATCCATGTTGCTTCAAAACGCCAGACATACCGTTTTAAATCATCAATCCATGTATAGAGTGTTTTCACTCAGGTGATCAGTAACCTTGTTTTTCCACCGAAACAAAAGAAAACGTTTGCATGATAATAGAGCTCAATTCCCAGAGGATTAGTTGGGGACACCAACATGGCCGCCATTCCTTTGTTTTGGGACACCGACATGGCTGCCGTGACGTCACGTGAAAACACTCTGTAGACCCTTTGCATATGGCGCCTAAATTTGAATAACATTTCTAGACAAAGGGTTTTTCACATGAATGTGAGGCTTAGGATGTACATTGCCATTTATGCAAAGGGTTTATTCTTATTCCGGAATTGGGTCAATTGAACGCACCCTTAGTCGTCTGATAGTTCAATGACAAAAAAAAATAGATAGCCAATAAAACGTGAGCCCTGGATGGCACAATTTTCGCGGGATTGCGCGATACGCGTGCTTTGCTGTCGCTTCACAAGCTACCTCGCATTTTTTCTGACTTGTATACCTTAAATAAGTGATCACATGATTTCTCGCGTACAATTTGGAATAAATTAACACTGATAACCTTTTTTTTAATGATTACAATTTGCACTCGCCCTACGAGTCGGTCTTTGAGATAATTTATTCCTGCTCGTTTATTCCAAATTGCACTCGAAATCATTTGATTACCTATACAAACATCCTCCGAATGTTTCGGTTACTGGGCATCTGTATGATAATCTATATTTCAGAGGGGCTGCTCATAGTAAAACTAACTGGAAGATGCAATTTAGGAGTTGGAACGGAAATAACATTACGTCAAAGATGTTGTTTCCGGCCAGGAGGTCAGGTGTCGTCATTACTCAATCATACCATGAGATTACAGCAAACGAGGAGGTCAACAGAGGGCAATTCGTCATTCTCCGTCTCAAGCTAATATCAAGGAGTAACTGCTGAATACCTTGTCACCTTTGTTTGCATTCGGAGCCTTTCTTTGAAGAACGAGTCAGAATACAATAGGTGCTGTTCTTATGCAAGTACGTGTCAGGGTATTCATCAGCCAAGCGATATTTTTCACTTTTAGTGTTTTGATGGGTGGCAATATAAACTAAAAGGATGTACAAGAGAACAAGTGGCGAGACAAAGGTTTGGCGAGACACAAAAGGAAATTCTCTCATTTGTTGACTGCGTGGGCTTTGCCGCCTGTTAATAATGGTCGTAATGCAATTGGTTATTAGAGCGTAGCCATTTACCTCGATCGGATCCATTCTGCTTCCTAAGGGGCAGTAGTAGATAAAGATACGATTTCTATCACTCACCCTCTGTCTCTCCTCCGATAGTTTGTCTATTTGTACTTCCAATTCATCAGCGCTACCCTGTAGCTGTTGACAAGTGATCTGTTTTTCTTCCAATTCACCACTCACAGCCATTTGCTTTTCCCGCAACACTTGAATATCTACAACCACAAAGCAAAGTAAAAATACAGGCGCTCTAAGCTCAGTGAAGGCGCGGAAATCGTAAGGTTTTCCAACTATGTGTAACTGCTACAAGACTGAGGTGCCGATTAAGGTGTTTTCTTTATTCATTTTTGTATACGACATTTTAAGTTTTAAGGTGGCGTGTGAAAAAATGAATTGTACTGATTACATTTTCACAGTACTGGTTGCACAAGAAAAAAACAGAGGAACCACACGAGTTTATCCTACCACTTTACAAACAAACATAACAAAGATAGGAATCATATTGGGGGAAGGGAAATATTTAGATACTTAGAAACACTAAGTCGGATGCGAACGAGGTACTTGAAGAACTCCAAACGGCTGATCTGCGAAGCATGGGTTTCCACGCAAAGGCATGCTCCCAAGAGTTCTTTTTCCGAAATCTGGATGTGGGAAATGTGGGTCGAGAATCCTTTCGACCCAATTTTCGCGCGGCCAGAGGGCGGAAAAAAAATTTTCGGTGCTTTTCTTTCGCATAGGAACACTTGCTGCGCAGGCTTGTTAGTGGCCAAAGCGGGACAGAAGTTATCGTCGGATTTAAACAAAAAGTAGAGTAAACAACTTACCTGTATCGCATGCGTTTGCATCCTGGTTCGTCTGCTTGATTTTCTTTTTCATCTCCGCGAGTTTTTTCTGGAACGAACCCTTAGTGTTCGTCACTTTGCCCATCTTTGCCTGAGCGTCACCACTGAAAAGTAACGAAAAAATTTGGAGCGGTTTTAAATGTATTGTAGGGACTTAAAAGTCCCATCTTGACAAAATAACACATACTTGCGCTTTTTCCTTGAGATTTCTCTCTCATTGGAGCAAGAAAGTTTATACACACTCTTCCACGTCAACTCTCCCACTCTTCCCTGACAAAGCAGTTTTTAGCACATAATTGAGTGCCCTTTCATGGCAGCATTGAATTGTGTTTTAAAGGTATTTTGTTAGAGGTAACGACGCAAGAAACTATAAATACAATCGGAACAGCGTGTAAATTTAGGGATTTAGGGATTCCTCAGTTGTTTGACGCATGGCATATGACCCGACGACCGCTCCCTTTAAAGACTAGCTCCTTTTCCCAGCAGGCTAACAGATGAAGGAATTCTGAAGCATAAACCAAAATCGGTGTATCCTCACCGAGTGATGATGACCTCTCTTCGAACAACAGACTTTTCCATGTCCTGGATCATCTTCTCTTGCTGCCTCATTAGTTGTGAGTAACGAACCTAAATCAGAAAGCACTTTTTACGAATCTCGCAAAGCACTTCCGGAAAGTGGCATTAAGCGCGAAGTATTCTTTCCGACCAATAACATTGCATGGTCATTACATTTGCTAACGAAGCCCCTAGCCCACGTGCTGAGCACGCGCAAATCACGCTTTTTGAACTCATCAATATTAACATGCATGGGCCCATGCGCACTGGTAAAGCCCGCGCACTTCAAGCAGATGACGTTTCAGTGTTATGAAGAAGACATTATCAAGACCATAAAGTAACAAATTATACAACGTGTATAAATATCAGTTTCTAGGTGTTTGAATCAAAGTCCCATCAAAGGGATGCTCTTTGTTCGAAAGCTTAAACCTACCTTTAACAACTGTGCAAACTGACTCCGTCCACGAGAAAAAAGTTGTCTAAAGATTGCTTTTGTTTTCATGCCGCCAATTTAGACACCAAAGCCCAGATGATCAAAGACCGATCTAGCTAATCATATAGATTACTAGAAACTTAAAACTGCTGTTTATTTACAGCTTTAAAAAATAAATTACAGAATTTCAGCCTTCAATCTTCACTAAGACTTTCACTATCCTTAAAAAAAATACATTGTCAAGGAGTTTTTGATGGGCAAAATTAAGACGGTGGGCGTTTAATCGCGGATTAATGCGGTCTTTTGAACAATTGGACGCCTTAGAAATTGATACTAACACATGTCGCATAATATGTTACTTTACATTTTTCGTAATAGCGTCACTACCACACCGAAGAAATTGCTTTTCCCACGCTTTTTTGCTTACCAAATCGCTTCAAATCGACACTAAAGTAGTTCCATAAAAATCGGAAATATTTTCTTGGAAAGAACACAGAAATAGGTTTATCAACTGAGTTTACATTTTACATGGTAAATTGACCACCTTATGGAACTTTGTATGGAACTTCATTTTCACACGATAATGTTTTAAAGCTGAATGGCTTGTGGGGTCGTGCACAAATAAAATCAAATCAAATTAATACATATCAAACCACATTGGTTTTTGAGGAGACGGGAAAACCGGAGTACCCGGAGAAAAACCTCTTTGAGCAGAGTAGAGAACCGACAAACTCAAACCCACATATGATGACGCCGGATCTGGGAATCGAACAAGGGCCACATTGGTGGGAGGCGAGTGCTCTCACCACTGCGCCATCCCCGCTACCTAAAGAAATTCCAAAGCTTTGCGATAGTCAATTTACAATACAATACAATACATACTTAATTGACCGCTCCCCATAGGGGCTTTTCAGGGCCAATGAAACACAACGAAACGACAGAACACAACAACAAAAACTGTTAAGAATCCCAACTGGCCGGAGGCAAACCAGTTGGCTATTTACAAGTGCAGCTAGGAAGTTGAACCAGGGACTACCAGGATCAAGTTCAACGAGTGGTCAGAGCGGGTCTTGAACCCGGGATCCCCGGATCTCAGGGCAAGCGCCCTAACCACTGGGCCACACTGCCTCCTTATACCATATTAACGCAATCTTACATTACTTTTGAGATTACCGCGATGATAACGACGATATAATCAAATCCTAACCTGCATTCTATGTATTTCTGCTTTCATGGCTCTGATTTCTCCCTGGCCGTACTCCAGATCAACGGCGTTCTTAGCCTCACGCGCTAATTGAGTCTTTTTCTCCCATAACATGATTTGACGTCTGAGAAAATTTTAAAGGAAAATCATCGTCAAATTAAAGGGGGCAGGTAAAAGTTAAGTAAACAAAGATCTATACCAAACCTTTCTATCCCAGTGACCCAGTTTTATTAAATTCTATCATATTCGTCTAATTCGCTCCTTTCTCCTGTAGCACCGCACATCATTTCGTCCCCGTGGTCTCTCCAGTCTCCTCTTTTGGTGCGAGGGAAGTTAGACCCTGAGAACGAGATCCAGCTGAGCCAAGAGTCCATCATCCAAGAGCAAGATTTAACCAAATTGGCCCAATCCCTACCAGTATCAGAAAAGTGTCTATTTTTGAGCCAAGTTTTGCGAGAAAATGAACAATAGACACAAATCGGCTAACTCAATTTTGTACCCACTTCAAACCCTTTGGGAATGTGAATGCTACATTTTATTATTCCACTATTACACCATTTTACCATATATGGTCGAGAGAACGCACAAAAATATGAGACGGTAATACTCTGTAGTGTACCGGTTTGACCGGTTTAGAACAGAGCGAATACGGATGGAACGGGAGTTTTTCAATGAAAGAAATGGTTTTTAACAAGATTAAACTCATCGTCAATAGATGAGTGTGGAGAAGGTGCCTGTAAGGTCTGTGGGGGAGCCGCAAGCACGGACGAAGGGTAACCATGACAACCCTGTGAGCGGCAACCACCAAAAACTGAACTCCAAGGGGTGCTTGGAGAACAAGGGGGCCCGCGAACAGGGAAAGGAAACGGGACCAAGTTCCCCCAAAGCCTGAGAGTTTAGCTTGTCATCGCTTGTCACTCGTCATTTCGTTTATTCAATTAAATGAAAGACACTTGGCTGGCTTTTTGCGCTGTTTACATCGTTTACATCTTCGATGGTTTCACATATAATACACGCGGAAAAATACGACGCAACTCGCTAAATATCCGCGCGTATGACATATCAAACCATCGAATAAGATGTATGTATGTAAATACAGTACACAAAGAATCTTAACCCCACGATATTTGAATTGGGTACAATATTTGGTCTATTTAATAAATCGAAAGTGGTTCAGCGTTGTCTGTACTCTTATCGACAGCGATATTTGTCATCACAGTGGTCAAAATGTTGTCGATAAGAGTACAGACAACGCTGAACCACTTTCGATTTGTTTTTTACCACAATATTCAACGACAAAGAACGTTTTTATTTCCAGAGCGTAAACAAAATCATGACACAAAGAAAGAGCAAGCGTTGTCTAGAACTTTCTCGCAATATGATTGGTTTATTTCCCAAAATGGGCGTTCCTGATTGGCTATTACATTGCGTGACAAAGTGACACGAGCATGACGCGTACAGCGTTGTCCAGACTCTTATCGACAACGGCAAATTAGCCAATCAGATTGCGAGATTACAAGCAATAGTGGTAAAATGTTTATTTTCCCGAAAAAAGTTGTTTTAAAAATAGACACTTTTCTGACGTAGATGGGGACAAACCTAATACCAGATTCTTACTCTTGGGTATTGGACTCTTGGTTGTACCCATTGTACCCAGGGGTTTCCTCCTGCGGGTCTTGATGAAGGGAAGCCCTCGCGAGAAATTACTGAAATAACTTGATTCTTACTCTGCTTCCACTAAGCTATTGAGCAATCTTTCTTTCTCCTCCTTCAACGCCTCGATTTGATTCTGCATATTGATTGACTCTCCTTCAGCTTCCTGCCAT
Organism: Montipora capitata; assembly: GCA_949126865.1. Lineage (NCBI taxonomy): Eukaryota > Metazoa > Cnidaria > Anthozoa > Scleractinia > Acroporidae > Montipora > Montipora capitata. Next base: position 5,472,239 of record OX421452.1, on the reverse strand, counting down.
TCAAAGCACAAATTTCAGACATAAGAACACAATGGTCACCGCTTCGCGTTTTGTTCTTCATGAAGTGTGGATGCGCAAATTCGAGCGTATGTATGAATTTTTGTCCTCAGCACCGGCTTACCAAAAGTTGGATCCGGGTTATCTTCTCGGGGGCCAGGCAACAATAAGTTGCCTAAGAAAACCCAAATTTTATCATGGCTTTCATCGCTCCAGAACCTTTCTCAGAATTCTTGCTGTACCAATTAGTTCTATAGAAGTGTTAGTGCCAATGCGCTTTTATTATTATCATCATCATCATCATCATCATCATCATCATCTAAATGTTCCAGCACTCAGCAAAGCCCCCTTTATAGTGACTTACGACTGTTGTTGCTTACATTTACACGGCCTCGCACACGAGAATAGACCTTTTTGCAGATAAGGCGGCCATTTTGATTTCTGTTGTTTCGAAAGACATTATGGGATGCTCAGGGGGCAGATTAATATGTATTTGCGCCCTGGGCATCCCATAATAGTTATTTGAAACAATAGAAATCAAAATGGCCGCCTTATATGCTAAAAGGTCTATTCAGGCCAGACTACAACACCGTGTACGTTTTTTTTAAACATCCCACAGAGTATATGAACAAGGTCCGCGAAAACTTGAAAGTCTTACCATTTGCAGAAACCGTTACAAAGGCAGCACTTTCACCTCAGTTATTTGAAGACCCTGAGTGTTGGTCGGGCCGGACTCCGACCTCCTGCACGGTAGTCCGATGCCCATCAACTAAACCAACTGGTTAGCGGAATATAAAGTGAAGGTGGCGAGTGGTGGATATTTACCGAGCCGCGAAGCGGCGAGGTAAATACCCACCACTAGCCACCGACAGTATGTACTAAAACAGTGAGATAATATCAGAAACCCATAAGGTTGGAACGTGTAACGGCCCCTTGTGTGCTGGGAAACAAGCTTCTGAATATTCAATTTGTTAAGTACCATATTTGGAACACCAAGAGAGAAACATTCAACCATTCAGTTCGCAAGAACACCGTGACGCAATACCACCAATGCTCTCGCGCGAAATTAACTGGAGCGAGGGGTTTCCAAATATGGTACTTAGCACTGAATATTCGAAAGCTGTGAACGCGCGTTGCACGTTTCAACCCTTATGGGTTTCTGATAATATAGCACAAAAAGATGATTTTAACTCATTTATTCCTGCAAAGGTTACAACATTTTCGGGCGCAAATTCCGCGCGAATTGCTCGGAGGTGACTAGCAAAGGATACCCGGAGTTCGAATAGCCAATCAGCACGCGCGTTCAACGCTATCCACTTTTTCAGTATATACTAAAAGCTGATACTCACTTTGAGAGCCTGGATAAAATCGCTCTCCATCAGCACCGTTCCTTGTTGTAAGGCTTCTCTCAAACCACTCTCCTTCGTGATCAGGGTATTTAGTTTGGTCATGTCATTCTGCATACTACGTATATTCCGTTCAATATCCTGCATCTCATTATTATGCGAGTTGATTTCCCCTACAAAGTGACAAAAGCATGGTCATGGCCTTGGTCATAACCGCGATAATAGGCAGCTTAAGCAACGACAACGGCGACGGCAACGAGAACGTCATCTCAAAATATAAATTTGCGTTATTTTAATCCCTTCGTGACTATTTCAACGTTTTTAATATGACAAGGGTGTGGTAATTCCTCAAAGATGACACCAGTCGGAACGGCACTCCATTTTAGGAGAGAAAAATTTATTTTCAAGTGCTGACGTTCTTCATAAAACCAAAAACTTGGCTATTTCACGTTGTTGTTTTGCTGACGACGGCAAAGAAATGGACAAAAGTGAAAACCGTACGTGCAGAGCGTGCAAAGCTATTGTTTTTACCCACTAAATATGCAAAATCGTGACGTTCTCGTTGCCGTCGCCGTTGTCGTTGCTTAAGCTCCCTATTATCGCGGCAGCTTAACCCATTGACCCCTGAGAGTGAGACGTGAGACTCAATAGATTTTACTCTGTCTAACGCCAGACGATTTCGCCCGTCAATGGGGGGGGGGGGGGGGGGGGGCGTCCTAGGGCGTTTGAGGTGTGAGTGGGTCAACACGCATCGTTTTTGAGCCGCGGAAGAAAACCGGAAGTGAGCATTTTGCCTGCCAGGACGGTGGTCTCTCCCAGACTTGACATGTAAGTCGGAGTTATCGTCTCCGGAGCGTCTCCGGAGTTATCGTAGCGGAAAAACACTTTTCAATTTTAATGTGGTAATGTAGAGGCAAATTAAAAAAGAAAGAAATGTATTTTTGAAGCTGGTGCAGATTGCTTAAATTGTCCCAGATAAGTGCGAGGGTCACTTTTTTCTTTGGCTTAAAGAGGAAAACAACTCACTTCTGGTCACCGCCTCATGCTTAAGCTTCCTGATGCTGTTCTTATCGATTGTGCCAACCTTTACATTCGAAGCTAGTCATGCGACGGTCATGCTCTTACCTTCGATCCTCAGTTTCTTTTGCAGCAATATAGTGTATTGTTTCTTGAGATATTCCATGTCCTCTGACTGTTTTTGGACATCTTTCAGTGTTTTTACTAATTCACTCTGATTTCTAAGCCAAAACTGTTGTAATTCAGTGATTTCATTCAAGCGAGCTTCAATCTGTTTCTGCAGCGTGTGTATCTGAAGTTCCAGAGGTCCGATTTCTTCTCCCTGCCAAACGATACAAGTTAAACAGCAAAATGTAACCGAAAATGCAAGAGACGATGACAGAATCGAGGATACGATACCAACGACGACAAAAAGCACGAACATCAAAAGTTTTGCAGCATCAATTTCCGTGCATTTCTTTGCCGCATTCCACAAAACAATTTAAACTCAATTTAAGGTTTTGACCGCAACGTAAGCATAAAACAATGAACCATTCATTTAGCCTATTTTCTTTTTTTTTTAACTTTAAAACCGTTCGTACCCATCCAGTTACAGGATAGTTCACTTGCGTATTGTACAACGTGAACAAGACGAAATAATCGCGAAATACTTGCAATAGCGCTAAGTTACATTTTGGAGTGACGTTTTCGTCTCCGTTGTCCTTGCTGCAACGATACTGACAATTCGCAATCGCGATGTTTTTTGCCACGATACGAATATTGATATTTAAGCAACATATCGCCATATTATTATTATTACTATTATTATTATTATTATTATTATTATTATTATTATTATTATTATTATTATTATTATTCATCAACATTCAGGAATCACTGTCTTTAATGACTCCTTACGCAAAAATAACCCTTGCGTAGCTACAGTAGTTATTAAACACAGGGGCAAGAAAGTTCCACCCTTGCTTTGTATAGCCTCCGATCTGACTCGTACAGATATCCCAGATAACTAACACTACCATTTGCCCCATGTATTTTTCAAGATGGGTAAATTGCTTTAGATGTCAAGTGACAAAGTCTTGCGCACCCACGGACAAAACACGCTGTTCGTCGGAAAATGTCTTCCCGTTGTGCATATATAATTGATGTATCGAGATATGTATCGTATCGTGGCACATGTATCGAGATGTGTATCGTACCGTGAGAAAATGTATCGTTGCACCCCTACTGAAATTCCTTATTATTCATCATCTAGGGGACTGCAGACTGCGGACCGCGGACCGCAGAAGCAATCGTATTACACTCGTTCTTTTAATCCCAAATAATCAACTACGCGGGACCAGGGAGACAAGGTACTTGGACTGCTTCGAAGGGGTCGGGTGTTCTATAACCGGTCTTCAAAAGGGATGTGAGAAAATGACTATTCAGTAATGAGACATCACCTGTAGTTATCCCACTTCGACTCCTACTGAAATGTAACAACATACCCCATCTTTACTCTTCATTTGATCAATCCGTTTATTATACTGATCGATGGTGCTCTGTTTTCTCTCTATGATGGCATTTCTTTTTACAATCTCCCCTTCTATCTTAGAGATGGTCGCGTTCTTTTGGTGGATCTCTTCATTCAAGCTGTCCATGATGTCTTGAAGCTGGCGAACCCGAGTTGTGGTGTTAGAGATGTCCAGGATATCTCTGGATATCTCGTTTTCAACTTCAGCAACTGAACTTTCCTGTAAGACAGCCGAGCAAAATTATACGTTAAGTGGTTCCTGGGTTAAATTAGGTCAAATTAAAGGTAACCGTAGTAAAATCTTGGGGAACTTCATAAGCAAAAGCTTAACGTATTGTAATCGATCGCACTGCAAAGAATAAGTTATTACCTTTGTTTTATGAGAAATGTACAAAAAATATTGTGGTTTAATCTGA
>OX421452.1:5457953-5465453 GCA_949126865.1 Montipora capitata | reverse complement strand
ATAGCTATTCTAGGCGGGCTACTTAATTTTAGACTGGATGTTTAAAGGGTTTACAAAAAACAAACGAACAGAAAATGTATATACAACAACATTAAAGAAAATAGATATAACAATATTAGAGAAAAAAGACGAAGGAAGGACTGCCATATTTTGAGAAGGGTCCTAAGAATCTGAGGTTGCTTGGCTGCAACAAGATCGAAGGACTACATTGTACATGTACAAGTCTAGAACAAATGGTGCTGATGTTAGAATCGAGATTTCAGACAATAATACTAATGATAATGATAATGATAATGATAATGATAATGATAATATTTACGGAAGTCTCAAGCTTCTTTAATAGCCGAGCAGGAGAGCTCTATTTAAATTGAGGAGACTGTAAATCAAATTTAATCATGTGAAATGGGTAAGATTACTAGAAAACTCAAATGGAATAAGGCTGGTCATGTGGCTAGAAGAACAGACAACCATTGGACAACCTGAATTACGTCCTGGAAGCTCTGGAAACACAAAGGGAACCGAGGAAGACCAAGGACGAGATGGAGGGACGACTTGGATAGTTTTGGATAGCTTTGTAAAGCATTGGGACCGTGTTGCGTAAAACATAGACCAGTGGAGGTCACTGGGGAAGGGCTACGTCCAACCATGACATTTAACGGCTGAAACTGACTGACTTATGGCAGAGTAAAGAACCAACAAGCGCAACCCACTTATGACGTCGTTATTGCAGTTCCCCAGGGGTAAAGGAGTTAATTATCGTCTTTTCTTCACTTACAGTCTCTGCCCTGTTAAGCTGTTGCTCCGTTTCGTGCAGAGTTCTGGTGTACTTGCTGTATTCAGTCTTCAATACTTCCTGTTTATTCTTGCTGACAGCGATCAGTTTCTTGACCATGGAAATATCTGCTTCAATCTTGTTGTGCATGAGGGTTATCTGCTCATTCTGTTCCTGCGCTTTGTTGATCGACTTTCTGTACCCTTCAATCTCTGTCTCTATTGCCTGAATTCTTTGTCTCTGTACACTAAAGAGAGCAAAAGAGTAATTTTAATTAACCCTCACACACACATACTTAATTGACCACTCCCCATGGGGGCTTTTCAGGGCCAATGAAACATAATCAACAAAACGACAGAACACAACAACAACAACTGTTAAGAATCCCAACTGGCCGGAGGCAAACTAGTTAGCTATTTACAAGTGCAGACTTAACTGATTAGAGTGTAATGTGAAGTGCTAGTTTTGTACCCCATATGAACCATGTGAGCGTTAGCCCTATTAATGGAAATGGGCCCACGCAAGGACAAAGAAAAACTCTGACCAGGGTGGGAATTGAACCCATGACCTTCGGGTTAGATCACCACTGCTCTACCGACTGAGCTACAAGGTCAGATGGGAGCAGGCCGTGGGAACTGAAGATGTTTAAGTCACGGCAATGAACATGTACAAGTACAAGGAAGGGTTACCTTTTTCCATTTTTTTCCATTAGTAGGGCTATCACTCACATGGTTCATACAGGGTACAAAAATAGCACTTGATCACATTACATTCTAATCAGTTAAGTCTGTTGAAATAATTATAAGTGCTGCACGGCCAACGTTTGTAAAAATGTAACCCTTCCTTGTATTTACAAGTGCAGCTCAGAGGATGAACCAGGGACCACCAGGAACAAATTCAATGAGTGGTCAGAACGGGTCTTGAACCCGGGAACTCCTGATCACAAGGCAAGCGTCCTTAACCACTAGGCCGCACTGCCTCCTCCATCAAGAAATAAGATTCAAACTTGCAAGCTAAAAATACAACGTTAGTGTGTAAGAATAAAAAAAAAAAGAAAATATTTAACATCACAGGTACATGTATATCCTATGGTTGAGTTTATATTATATAAATAATCTTACATGTAGATCAAATAAAATAATAAAATAATATTACAGTGAATATTACAGTGAGCACTGCCCCCTCCTCCTCCTGATGTGAAATTGAAAAGAAAGGACAAGGATTTCAAGACAATGCTACAAAAGTCATTCTTAAATACTTTGAGAGGTTAATACACGAAGCTGTGGTGGCTTTGGAGTGGCCAGCACTACTCTACAGTACTTTCAGCCTGCATAAGAAGTATGTCACTTGGCCATTGAGAGGTATTAAACAAGGGATTATCATGTCATGGTAAAATTAATTTGCAGTGTTTGAGAAATACTATAAATCCACCTGCAGTAATATGGAATTCCTTTAAATAGCCATTAACAACTGCCTCGCAAAGTGGAGGTTGGGTGCCTGAGACATCCAGGAGCTTCCATTATTGGCAGCCAGCTCCCAGATGGAGACCGCTCCCATGGCTGGCAAATCCAGGCAACCCGGCCATAAGCCCCCACGCGGAGGAAGAAAGCAGGTACCCGTTACACTGATAAAACAGTGGAAAGAAAGGGAGGGACAGGGGAGGGGAGACAGCCTCTGAGGAGTCCCCACGCTCAGGCAAACGCTAATGCTCAGAAAACGCTGACTAAAACGCCAACAAAACTGCTACAACGCTCTATGGACCAAGAACACGAAGAATCCTGGCACATGCGCATATCTAACAAACCACTGACCGCGAAGGTAAAACTTGTGCTCCTAGTTGTTAACTCCGTTAAACTGCATTTAACTTTTTTTTTATAAAAAATTGTTATTGTTGTTGCATTGCAAACAAGGTGATTCGGAGCAAAAACCATAAATGCGAAAAGAGCTGGCCTGACTCCTGTCTTCTTTTGGTCCATCCACACAGTTTTTTGGCTTTGTTCTTTGTTCTGTATTGATTTCTCCTTTATAAGTTGTTCTTCAGTTTTAAGTGGTTATTGTGATACTTTATTTTACTTTTTGCATAACATGGAATTACTGTAAAGTACTTGAAAGTGCATGACATTATAAGGGCCCTTAATTAAGCTGAAGTTACCTTGAAGTTGATGACAATGTGAATGACAGTGGCGATGAAAAAGTGTTTTTTGTATGACACTCTGGTTTGGAGGATTAACCTGTTTCTTTAAGCCTTGCTAATTTTCTCCTCATTTGATTACTAGACATAAAATTACACAGTGTTTTGCGGCAGGTACAAAACACAGGTCACAGGGCACAGGAGGGCACAGGTCACAGGTCACAGGTCATTGTTTTACCTATACAGAAACTATCCTAAATATTCATAAAAGCTAACCTTAGGCCTAAAAACTTTTCTTTAGGCCTTACTAAGCCTAAAATTAGCTTTTATGAATGTTTAGGATACTTTTCTTTAGGCCTAATTAGACCTAATTAAGGCCTAATTAATTAAGCCTAAAGTTAGCTTTTATGAATGTTTAGGATACTTTCTGTATACAAAATGTAGGTTAAATAATGACCTGTGACCTGCGTTTTGTACCTGCCGCAGTGTTTTGCCACCAATTATGTAACATCACTCACCTGAGAGCTTCTTGCATTGCGGCAAATGCCTCATCACGACGCCTCATGCCAATCAAACTGCTGTACCACTGCTGTGTGAGCTGTTTTCTCTCCAACTGAAGAGCCTATATACAAAGTTTAATATTAACCCATTGATCCCTCAAACACCTTAGGAATGCGCCTTGTTGATGAGTAGTTTAATCATCAGGCATTATACAGTGTACAAACTCTATATATAATTATGTTTTACCCTTTTCACTATTCAGCTTATGAGATCAAATGTTGTCTTTTCAAGGGACCACGTCCCAAATATTTGAAAAGGAAGAAGCAAATGTAGAAGATCTTTAATTGTTATTTTAATTATAAGATCCATTCGTACCCACCTCTATTTCTGTGGTTGCCTCTGAAAGTGCCTTTTGAGCAGCTTTGGTTTCATCTAACTGAGCAGCACACTGTGTTTCAAACATATCGATCTCTTCCCTAAGACGATCAACCGTTTGGATCAATCTGTCCACAAGAAGGTCCTGTATAACAACATTGAGTTAACACAATTATATTGAGTCAAATTTCCAAAAAAACAAGATATAAAAGAAGGTAGGAAAATATTTTAATGAGTCATGGCTATTCTCAGAGAATCATTGCAGTGAACAAAATTTATTTTAACACCAACGACAATCCAGTGTCCCTAAAACGAGGGTGAGAATGAGGTCAAGGATAAGGGTGAGGGTGGGGGTGAGAGTAAAATAAGAATTTCATTGTAGGGTGAGGGGAGGGGTGCTAAAGGCAGGACAGTGAAGATAAGATGGGTCTTTGAAAGTTAGTTATGTAGATGGTAAAATTTTGGAGCTTAAGTGAAGCTAATTAAAAGCTAGGCCTGGATTTGTTAGTTTTTTACTGGTGAAAATTTTTGGGTGTGCAAACTGCAAAGATCTGACCTCCATGTTCTTGTGTTACAAATGTAAACCAATATGAGCAAAGCTATGGGATGGCACATGGAAGTAGAATTGCAATTTTACAGTAATTAATTATTTTTAATTTTTACAGGCTGGCATGGAATCTTTGAGATACGAGGTAATGCTATTTAAGTGCATCTTTCTGTAGCATTTTCCTTTTGCAATCTGTGATTTTGAGACATGCATTAAATCTTTCTCAATCACCTGGCTTTAATTGCGTATCTGTTTATTGACCTCTTTTGTCACTGGCAAAAGATTACATTTTTTGAATAGTGTAGACAAATTTTCGTTTTTCGTGTCATTCACAGTACTTCGGATAGATCTACGTCAACCTCACTTAGCAACGCCAACTACTGTAACATCCTATCCAGGGGGATCAGCAATAATCTGATTCAGCTCATGTTACAGAATCGGGATATTAGTGCTGGCCATAAGGCGCCCACAGTGGCTCATGTGCAACATTGCAAGAGTCACTGACCCAGGAATTAAACTGCCATCTTCATATCTAATTCAAATTCAAACTAAATTAAATGTAATCTCCTAGTCTATTAATTTTATTTGTTTACAGATTGGTCTCAGCAATTTTTACCTGCTTCTTTTTATCCATCTCTGCTTTTGTAACTTCGCTGTCTGCTTTCTCAGCAGCTCTTCGCATGACAGCAATGTCAGCCCTAACATCCTCCTTGGCTTCCTCCATGTAATGCAATCTAGCTGCTATGTTCTCCACTTCGGTTCGTAGTTCTTTCGCTAAATCACAAGTAAACAACTGTTTACTACTCATTTTAATTTCAACAAGAAACAGTGGACTGATGATACATGTACAATTTACAATAATATTGCACATGTAAATTATTATAAATGTACAGCAAACCCTAAAAACTTTTACTCACAGTACTCTCTGATGGTTTCCTCCTTTAAGGCCATTTATTTTTCTTATACTTTCAATCCTTTAAATCACTCACTTCCTGACCTTTCCTTGGTAGTCTTTTGGTTGACTCCATGTACCCTTGCCTGTCAAAATTAAACCCTCTTTGCCAGTCACTTTTCCTATTCTATTCTTTTAAGTCTTCTATATACCCACAGTCTATTTCCTGGTCTGCCACTACCATTCTCAACTCTCCTATCCTAATCACCTATTCTACAGTCACTTACCCTCCCTTTCTCCAAGTACATGACTGTATAAATTAATTTTTAGCTTCCTATCCTCTATTCCAGCTATTTTAATGTTTCCCAATACCCATTGTCCAATGTTGTCCTTCTTCATGCAGACAATATTTCAGCCCCCTCTCCCTTATTTCCTTGTCTGCCACCTCCCCCTACCCCCACTGTCTACATCAATCCTACTGCCAAAGTTGCAAATGCCAATCCCCAGTCTTTTCCTCCGTTATCATTTTTTCTGCCCTTTTTTCAGTCTCTTACACCTTTTCAAATTAATTCCCTGGTCTGTCACCCTCTGTTCATCAGTCTTTAGTCTTAAAACCACAAGCACATGTACCTTGTTTTCGCTGGTGACTAAGATCTTCTGTGATCTTCCCATGCATTTCTTTTGTTTCATCCAAGAGTTTTTCACATTGAAGTCTGAGTTGATTTTCTGAGTTATAGTGATCATGTTCCTTCTCTAACAGCATTTGCTGCCGAGCAAGTTCTTGCTGAACTCCATAAAGTTGCACACCAAGCTCTTCCCTTTCACGCTTCTTGGTTTTAAGATCTTCTGTCTGCACAACAGGAAGTACATGTATCCTAATTGGTACAGTCAGCAGAATGCATACAAATTTCAAAAGCCATTCAGTCAACTTACCAGTTCCCGTAATTCTAAATTCACTTTTTCTTGCTGCTTAAGAAGGTGTGATTTGTAGGCTGCTTGAAATCTGACCATAAGAGGCTGCAATGTGGTAAACCCAAACAAAGACACATTATGTCACAATAGTGGTATCAGAGATTATAACGAACTTAATTAACCCATTCATACCTGATGCACTCCTAACCATGGAATAAAATCATCTGGCCCCAGTTGTTCAAAGAATGGACAGCAATATCCAGTGGATAAATCACTATGCACTGGATAACTCAATTGGTTTTGCTAGTGTTTATCTGCTGGATAGTGATTTTTCTGGTAAATAGCATTATCCATCTTTTGAACAAACACGGCCTGGTGTTTAAGTCTCTGCTTACGAGCGAGAAGGCGCCTATCTCCGGTTTAAGGAGTCCCATTTTTTTCTCCCAACTAGCCGCCAATATATTGCAGTATTGGCGTCTCAAAATTGCAATAATTACAGTAGCGAGGAGCAAGGGTTGCACAGTCGGTCAGTGAGCGGCCTTTGTGCATAAGGTCCTGAGTTCGTTCCCCGGATCTGACATCCTTGTTTCGACTTCTTTCCTTTCAGTGTAGCATAAGTAGCTTTAAATACCCTTAAAACGGAGCACTGATGGAAAGAGGGGGGTAAAATGAGCGCACCGTCGGCTTCCTGGGAGAGTACTCTCTAGAGAGTAAAGGAACTTCCGACGTTAAATAACGTGTACCTTTACCTTTACCTAGTTTAATATATACTGTCAGTTACGACAGGGAGATGTGAAACTCTTCGATTCTGAAATGGGAAATATCCTAGCTGTATCCAAAAGGCATCAAAATATAGTCTACCCAAACTCAGAGACGAAATTTACAACAAAATCGTTTTGCTGATTAAAGCAGAGTTTCCTAAACATGCAAAGACCTTACAAGGCCAGGCAATGGTCATCTCACTCAATAATATTCAAATCATAGAGCGCCTCTTTCCCAAAGGTCCACAATCGGTGGGTCTTGCTTCAATATAAATTAATTAAATTGTAAGGAAAAATTCTTAACTGCACAGAACAAAACAAAGACAACCAAAAAAGAGTTCTTACATGGTCTGGATCAAGTACCACCATGTCTGTTTCACCCTCAGAAGCAGACTCTTCGTCAGTATCGAGGTCTTCGTCCCCTCCGCCAATTTCCCTTCCGAGACCACCCTCTCCAGCATCCTGACCACTTATTTCTTCGGAAAGCAACGTTTGCGCACCAAGAACTCCGTGCGGGTCAAACGATGGAATATCTTGGGTTAACGTTGCCGCGGGAACAAGAGTTTCACTCTCCGCACCAGTCACAACAGTATCCACATCACTGGGTTC